>OMNM01034820.1:23328-49207 GCA_900302745.1 Parablennius parvicornis | reverse complement strand
AGTTACGACAAAAGAGGTTTCTGTTGTAGCTGCAGAGGAAATAAAGAAATCAGTTACTCGTCTGAAAAGTTAGTGTGTGCAAATATGTACATGTCTGTGTGTGTGTGTGTGTGTGTGTGTATATATACCATGCTGTGCAGAGGCTGATGTGGATTTGGCTCGTCGGACCAGAGCCTCGGCGAGTGAAACAACACTTGTGATGACAGGAGAGGTTTCTGTTGGAGGTATTAACTCTGAGGCTTCAAACAAACAGAAGAGTCAGAGGTCATCAGTGATATTACAAACTTAATGAAGAGTAAATGGAAACAATCCCAAGTGTCATTTATACATTTACACGTTTTGGTGTTGGGCACTGTTCGGACCATAAGATGGTGCTATTGTACTTCAGATTAGTAGGAACCTTTATCAGGGACTGGTTTGCTTGAGAGGTCAGACATGAAAAATATTTCTGACTGTACAGCTGTATGCTTCGATAAATACTGGAATAAATAATTACTTTAACAAGGGAACTTTAACTTTAGGAGAGAAATTAAAAAATAAACACTGAGTTTAGGATCAAACACTTTAGGTCGTCAGTGATTTCTGCTAAAACACAGAGTAGGTCAAATACAAAAAGTCACATGAGATTTGAGCCTAAACGTACCTGTAATCTTCTCCCGGACCACTTTACAGCAAAAGCTCAGAAGGCACTTGACGTCACAGAAGTGTTTGACTTCTCCCAGCAGAGCCAGACTCTGCTTCAGCTTCCCCTGGTGACCACAGGAGTCACACTTTGCCATCTGAGAACAGAGTTTATCACCATTACCAGGTTTGTATCAGTTTAAGTTTGAATTCATGCAGCTTCCACTGACTTTACATTCATCATCATTCATGTCAAGAGTTTTCAAAGTGTGAAATTGTTAAAACAATTGCTGGACTCCATTAGCATTTTACCATGTCCGCACACATATCAATGCTTACATTCCCATTGACCAGACACTTGTCTTAGAATTTCAAAGTATCCACAACTTCATACCATATAAGTTGTGTTTCTCCCAACGAGTCATTTTCTGTTGAATTCCTTGTGCTTATCACATTGAAAGATATTAACGTTAGCTGTTAGAATCCACAGGTCAACCTCTGGTGTCAGTTCGATGGTTTCAATTTGAAATATCTGTAAATCCTCATATAAAAGGCATAATTTTCTTACTGCAGCCCACATCTGAGGAGCACCTGAGGACCTGAGGCAGAGCAGGAATTGTAAAAATATCAAGAATTTTGTGTTACAATGTATTTGTATAAAAAGTTTTTATATAAATGATGATTAAATGATATAGTCTGCTCATTTTACTGTACACTTGTGGTTTTGATTAAGCTTGTTATAATGAAATTGTTTCATATCGATTATGACATTTACAGTTTTATCCAACAATCACAGTTGAAAATCTACAAATACTTTTATCTGCTGTGTCGAGCAGCGAAGGTCTGCCTCTACACACTGCTCCATAAACTCATGCCTATCAAACCTTTTGTTAGCTCAGGGTCATATCTGCAAATGTTCAAACCACAAACATTTAAGAACAAAATAAAAAAAATCCAACTATTTGGTAGAATCTTTACCAAGTGGGAGAAGTGATACTGAGAAAATGGAGATGATGATAAAGTGCTATATCCATGTGGCAGATAATCTGTGCAGGATGTGAATGCACACCTCTTCTTAACTTACATGACTGAGACACAGCTTGTATTTTGAACAACAGTCTTGAGAGCAGAACTCTTCCTCTGTGCCGACGTCCTCTGCCGTCCGCTGTGTCTTGAAGCGCGAGAGGCAATAAGAGCACGAGCCCAGGAGTTTCCCGCACTTCTTTTCCAGCTGGAGGAGACTCAGTGCTTCACATCCTGAGAGGAGAGACGAGACACATTTCTAGAAATGTAACTGCAGGTAAGTTCGGTGATCTGGGTCAAGTGAATTCTACGAATAGTATAGAGTCAAGCACAATGTCACACAGACTGATGTCCTTTCGTCCTTACCATCACTGCAGAAGGAGAGGCACCTGCCGTCAACTTTCTTAATGTCCTTTATGATCCGCTCACTTTTACAGTTTTCACATTTGCCCCTGATGATGTTGACTCTTTGAAAGTCTTGAGAACAGACTGTGCTACACACAAAAACCAGCTTCTCCTGCACACAAACAGACAAAGAGAGTTAGTTTATTATTATTAGTTTAACAGCTGGTGGATCAGCACTGCTGAACTACGACGGCACAAATCAAATCAATCCTCCTTACTGGAAACAATATCTGGTGTCTGTTGTTCATCTCAATCTTTACAGGTTAAAAAACTGGCAAATGAACCACATTGTTGACTAAATTCAAGTTTGCTGGAGTAATTCACCAATCCACTTCTTCATTTACCATCATTAAGCAGCGTCTATATTCTTCCCTTGTGCTCAGCTGTTAATATCTTTGAGACTTTACTCACAGGCAGTACTTATCAATCAGTCACAGTAACAGAACTGCCACACTATCTTACAATATTAACTACTGTTTGGGTCCATATCTCCTTTTGCATTGTATTTACAAGTAAGCTCTTTTCTGTAAGCTCTTTTCACTTCTAATATTGTAATATGTTGGGATGGTCTTGAAATGAGATTAAACATCTCTATGGGTTTGTTTATTATGTCCAGCCTATAAATAGAGTTGATTTTTCCTTTTTCAGTTGACATTGAACTTAAGCAGTGCTCAAGAATATGTGTGTGTTTTCTATTTACAGATTTTCACTGTAACTGCTTGTGTCTGAAGGCATTTTTGCAAACACAGCTACTGTCCACAGTCTTCCTTTCTGAAAAGAAAAACAATCACATGCACCTTCGTGTAGATGACTTTGGGTAAAGTTTTTAAGACGCATTGACACTGAGCACACAGGAGTTTCTCTGCAGGTTTATGGGAATCCTTTTGAGTTTGGCTTGAGGCTTCTGTTGAGTTTGTCACAGCAGTAAAATCTTTCTGGGTTTTCTGCAAAAAAACAAATCAACAAGGCATTACTGAAGAGAACGTACAAGAATGTGAGGTGGACTATAAGATCTGGGAAGCACAGACTTCACCATCACTTACACAACTCAGAGCTCGCTGAGTGTAAAGAAAAAACCTCTCACACGATGTAACACTAATAACTTTACAAGTTGTTGGGCAAGTTGTTGTGAGCGGAGACAAAAAAGAGTTACCTTAAAAAAATTAATCAGGGCTGTCAAACCAGTACGCCCTATTAAGACGACCTTACAAAATGTAAAAAATAAGAAAAGTGACAGTAAATGCAACTTTTTGATTAACTGTTGCTCATTCATCCGATGGTTAAGTAGAATTAGAAAACACAATAAAACACAGAGACAGAGTACTTGAAAGCAGCAGTGCTGATAGAGAGCACTAACGTTTCCATTGGTCATAAAATGGACTTCACTTCCAAGTCTTACTATAAGTGGTAGTTTGCAAAATCATTCCTGCTTCATTCAGTTCAACGTGGCCTGTATCAGGGCTCCGAACCAAGATGAGTTTGACATTTTACCTTGAAAGCCACGGCACAAGTGAGACTGCAGAAGTTCCTTATGGTGGCGTCTGCCATGGCCAGATGACAGGCTGGTACTGAGGTCCGGCCACATTTGTCACAATTAAAGGCAGCGCCTGTGCAGAAGGATGCAGAGGTGGTTTGACTGATATCAGGATGATGTTCAATGGCACAGTGGATTCCGAGGAGCTTCCCTGTCTGATTACATTAAAAATAAAGCTCCTCGAGACATCAACTCATTCAAGATCACAAAAAGTTTCAAGAAATTTGGTTATTGTGAAAAATAAAAGACGTTTGCTTGAGAAACAGAATAATAGTCTGGTACCTGACGCACTGACAGCCTGGATCTTGGATGCTGTCACACAGCCTTTGGTGCAGAAGAGCTCGATGACATCGTCGCTGATTTTGTTTTCATACATGTCGGATATAGAAACAGAGGTACGACACATGGCACACTGCTGCGGTGTTTGGATTTGCTGCATGTTGATAAAAAACAAACAGTAAGAGGCGCTCCATCCCCACCTCAATCCAATTCAGACACTTGCGTCATCTCACAGCCGTCTTTTCAATGAATAAATGATTTTGTCATGTGAATGTCATAACTCTCAGATTGTTTACGATATCTAAACATCGAGACAGAAAGCAGAGAAATGGAACACTGATATACTATTCATCATGGTGAAATGCAGGACTACTACTGTACAGTTGTTTGACAGGGTTGGAGGAAATACACATATTATATAAAATCTAGTATCTCAGAGCAAAGAAAAAAATACACCAGGAACATAAAGAAATAAACAAAGGCAGAAAATAAACCAAGTAAAGCAGCAATAATACAATAATAAATCCGATCAATGACTAACGGAACAAAGTGTGACAGGATTCATTCAGCTCAGTTCAAGTCATTATAATCAGAAAGTCTTTTTTCATTGTGTCTCTAACCTTTAAAAGGTAATTTATGCAAAATCATCCAATTATGAACAGTTACTACAGAGGGTCTCTGTCCATATGTTATAACATATTAATAGATATTTATTATTCTATTATTAAATGTCTATTATTAATAGAGATTTATTAATAGATAATTTCCAATTAAAAGCCATTTTATCTTATCGAATACTTTTGGATTAGTCTGATATTTTATCATAGATGTGAAAAATGGCTGTTTGAAATCTTTCCAGGTCAGTTCAATAAATGTTTATTTAATATAGTTTGTTAAAAAATTAAATTGTCAAATTAGAAGGAAATAAATAATAAAAATAAAACGGGCTATGCTCTGACAATATGCTTTTTTAAAAGTATTGTTTTCACAATATGTGTTTAAACAGTTTCTACCGTCTTACCTGTTTAAACTGAGACACACAGTCTTCACTGCAGAGAGTTTTTTTGTCGTCCTCCATCTTCAGTATGAGCGGTGTTTCGCAGCAGCGACGACAGAGCTCACAGATCGACAAGTTGTTAATGGTGCAGAAGCGAAGATAACAGGGATCACTGCAGACCTTGTAGATAATCTTCTTCAGCATTATCTCATGTTTACTCTGCAGAGGTGTGAACACATTTCAGTGTCTCCATTCGTCATTTAGTTGACATAAATCAAAAACTGGGTTTTGCACACAAGGAAAGGTGATTAGATATTTTTGAAATCCCCGTCCTCACTTACTATGCAATATCTACAGCATATGCTGCACTGCGACTTGAACGGTTCGTTGAGTATTTCGCTGGATGCAGTCTTTTTGCAGTTGAAGGAGGAAAGGCGGGTTTGACTGCAGAAATCCTTTTCTGTCCCGTCTTCATCCACTGAGCGGTGGCAGGCGTCCTGAGACTCTGTTAGCGCCCTGAGAAACAGAACAAGATTACCTGAAGGACAATGTGATGAAGACTAGAGGAAGCTCATGTTATCCCAGGAGTATTTACTCATTCCTAAGCAATAACAACAACTTTGTCTGGGATTGCCTGGATGTTTATTTTTTTATTCTTGGAAAGCTCGAGGCAGCATTTTGCACGGTCACTAGGCCGTAACGGTAAACTAATGCATGTTTGCATTACATGAAGTTAAATTGAACTTCACGTTTGCATGAACTTCAGTTTAACTTGGGCTTTTTTCACCTTAGCTGCATTTACATGGTTACTTCTTTTGAATGACCAATTGAAGTTTTGTGAACTCGGCCAATCCACCTACTTGTGTTTCTTTGGAAACTACAGCTACAAAGAAATAATCTCCTGGTACAAAGGTCAGACAATACTCTGCATTATCACTGTTCTTTTTGTCTAAACAGAAGGTGAAATGCTACAGCTTTCTCTTTTGTACCAGACATTCACACAAAGCTCCAAAAATAGGAAGCAGTCGAATAAGCTGCATACAGAGCTGCTGATTGTATAATAAACACTGTTACTTTAGTTACACTGTCCTCTAAATGTTATTTCAATCAGATCAGGCCAACTAATCAGATAGAGTCGGTAAAAGTAGGTTAAAATTATTCAGGAAAAGGTCTGAAAATACAAAACTCACTGAAGACAGAAGAAACGTGTTTTCTTCCTTTGTTTTATCTGGTGGAAATCAGAAAGACAGGCCGTGGAGCAGAATATGTCTGGGAGGCCTTTCCTCTGGTAAATCGTCTCTCCGTTCATCAGAGCCTTTTGACACGTGGAGCAGGATTCAGAGGAACTGGGTGGAGTGGGCTCTGTGGGCGAGGACTCCTCTGCTGAGGGGAAGTCTGAACTAATCTTCACCTCCTCCTTTTAAAACCAGAGCAGAAGAATGAAGAGAGTGACCAACACAGCTCCGCAACACGTCAGGATCAAATGTAATCGGATTCCTTTGCCTTATTGTGCTGCTATTTGCTGGTTTAACAGCTCCACATATTCTACAGTGTGTCCTACCTTCACCAAATACGGCTCATTCTTAATGTCCGGAGGAGCTTCAGGATTCTGGCTATAATCATCATCGATGGGCTCTTCTTTAATCTGGAAGAGAATTCAAGGGACACGTTGGTCAACCTGTGTAAGCGTAGCACATTTGTTAACTAATAAGTGATTATGAATACTCACATTGTCAAAATTCAGCAGAGAAGGCTTAATGTCTTTGACATCATTCTCTTCAGATGAGATGATTTCTTTTTCTATAAAACAAAACATGGTCAAAAATGACAGAAATCTATAAATTCAAAACAAAGTCTTTATATACAAAGACCTATCAAATCAATAATATATAGATTATAGATATATTTAACCTTTACATACTGTTTGAGACAATATTGACCCAATTTGTACATTTGACAGCAGCAAAAAAAAAAAAGAAAAAAGAAATGTGCCGGTATACGAAAATAAAATACTTTGAATTGTTATTCTCCTGTACTGGTGCTACAGAATCAGTGAACACTTTGGCTGTTCCAAGTAATGTCTGAGGTTTATCCGTTGAGATAACTTTGTGACCTTCTCCTGTTGGTCATATTTGAGCTCTGCTGAATGACCATTTTCTTTGTTTCAACAATCAGTTATGTTATTCTTTCTTTTTTAAAACAAGGTTTCCATAGCGACGTCCTCAGCATTGACACAATGATAATGACCCCTCGGGTTCCAGGGCAACACAGATTCAGACCAATGAAACCTTGAAGCCATTTGTTCAAGACTAAAAACACAACTAAAGGAAATTCAAAGTGATATTAAAATGTGTCTGTACCTGGCACAGTTAAGGATTGGGATCTATACACCATCAAACACGTGCTGCTGCAGAAGAACTCCAGCCTGCCCTCCTCATTTTCATGTTCAACCATGTCCGACATCTGGTGAGGCGTCTGGCACATGTGACAAAGCCGCCGAGCTTCAACCTTCTGCAAAACAAAACCAATCAACACGAGATGTCTTGCAGAACCGTCTCATTCTTTAAATATCCTGTTAAATAATATGCTGATTTGAACAACCTTCGTTTTCAAAACGGAGCCTTTTTGGCTCAACTGGATTTAGAAATTTAAGTTTGCATAGATCTAGATACTTTTCGTTTTCTTTTGTTTTCTGAATACTGAATACTCGTTTTCTTTATTCTGAGATGAAAAGGGAATAAATGTGCTATGTCACAGCTATGAGCTATAAAATCAACCAATTAATCAGTGTTCTCTTCCCACTTCATCCAAACCAGGGCCTCAGTGTTTAACCCATCCGCGTTACACTACTGAGTAACGAGGATGGGTAAAGAGAGAAAGACATTGACTTTCATTTTTAAGCTTCGACTTGGCACAAACTAACGCTTCAATCTTTCTGTTTCATGATTTTTGATACTAATTAAAATACAGGAAGTTCAGCATTGAGCTAAAAACAAATGCAGTTTTGTTTTGAGTCTCACTCAAACAGAAAATGGAAAATTCAATTTAGCATCTGAACACGGTGGTCAAAACACTGAGGTCTTGTGACGGTTCCTGGTACTTGGGAAAAGTGGGAAACGTTCTTGTGCTAATACAATCTCATGGAATTAACTAATTGTGCTTGTTGAAAGTCAGAGAGCTGCATTACTTGTTCTGTACCTCTTTGAACTTGAACAGACACTCTTCACTGCAGACGGTTTTACTGTCGTCCTCCATCTTCAGGAGGAGTTTCCTGTCGCTGCAGAAGGAGGCGCAGACGTTGCAGAAGGGCGCAGGCAAGTTCTTCAGTTTGTGGAAATTGATGACGCAGGTATCTTTGCAGAACCTGTGGAGCCTGTTGTTCAGGGTCAACGTCACCTTGCACTGAACACGAAAAAAAAAAGGTTGCAGGAATAAATGCTTCAGATAGACATCACAGATGTGATCATTTGATTATATCTGAAATCAAGTGCAGAGCAGAACCTGACTGCTGTCAGATATTAGAGGAGTTTCTCACGTGGGTGTGTTTGGAACACATGCTGCAGTTCCAGCAAGGTTGGGGTGACGCGAGGTTCATCCTGGTCTGGACAGAGGTGAGACAGGTATTGCTGCAGAGCTCTTTCTTAATCCCTGAACCATCCACAGCAGTCAGGATGATGTTGTGTGGCCGCATTATCACCCTAATGAAAAGACCAAGAGGAGGAAATTGGTCAAAATCTGTGGATTTCTATCTTCTGTGTTCTGCAGTCAGGACGACAATATGCCCTACTTGTGTTGTAGTTACTATCAACCCGTCAACACAAGTTAATATATCATTCAAAGTTCTTCAAAAACCACAGACTCAGATATACATATCATCCTATAGGATACAATACATTTAAATGAGGTGCCTTTCAACTCTTCATCCTCTTCAATGAACTCCTCACTTCCTCCTTACTAATCTTTGCTACTTCCTGGTCCACAACAGTCACCTCTTCTCCTCTTGGTTCTCTCTCATTTTCCTCATTCATCAACTCTTCAAAGTACTCTTTCCATCTTCCCATCACATGGCTGGCATCTGTCGATACGCTTCCATCTCTATCCTTAATCACCCTAACCTGCTGCACGTCCTTCCCATCCATCCAACCTGTATAGATCAGTCTCTCCCTCCTAACTGTCCAGTCTGGCATACAGGTCATCATAAGCCCTCTGTTTGGCCTTTGCTTTATGGAAAACATAAAGAGTTATTCTAATTAAATTAACTTGCACAATTCTCATAGCTCCATTACAATTGACCAGTGTGACAATTGGAATTAAGTTTTTGTGATTTGCACAATGATCAACGCTGATCATCCAGAGTCTACACCGCATACAGTTTAATATGGAAAAATCATGAAAGTAGGAAAACAAATGAATATGCAATTCAAATCAAAAAATAAACAAAAATTGAAACACATTTCGAAACGTATGAATAGAGATGAATTCTCACAAATGGAAAGTTAATCAAAATCTTTTCAATTATTCGGTTAATTATCGTATGTTTATTTTACATACTGACCACGTCTTGTGCTTCTACTGCTTCTACTTTATGTTGTTGTTATAGTGTCCGACAATACAGCTCAATTAGGTTTCTTAATCTACACTTCTACTACCATTATTATTCCAATGTAATATCATCCTGTGTGTCTTGTGTTATTAGTCTCATGTTCTGTTGATGTCCTGAAGGATGTGAGTGTATTTCTTTTTCTTTATTTCATAATTTTGTCTGCATCCTCATAAATGTTTCCAGTTCAACTTTGTTCCACCTCACCGGGCACTACAGATGTAAAAGAGTTTCTTGGCTCACTCATGTTGATTAATGTGAACCTTTCCTCTGAAATAAAGAACAACAAGCTTTTTCAATATCAATACATTAATAGATATTTACGATCTATATCTTGTGAATTTTAAACATCACTAATTGCACATGAAACAAAACACACAAAGTAATTAGTCAACTAATTAAAAGCGTGAATTTAAAAAGTGCGTTAATCAAAGAAGTGCATTAATCAAAGAAGAGCAGACATATAAGCAGAAAGGAAGATTAAAGATTGAAGTTTTTAAAACTAAAAACCTGAGGACTTACTGAAGGCAGTTGTAGCACTTCTTGAAATGCATCCTCAGGCCAGGATGCTTTTCAAAGAGACAGGAAGAGGAGCAAAACCTCTCGTCTGAGTTTTTCGGCTGGTAAAGAGTGTCTCCTTCTTGCAGCTCCTTTTCACATTTGCTACAAGCAAAACATGAGCGTGCGATGATGAGTGACACTGCAGAGTTCAGCTGGGAAACTGTGGAATTTGCCTTGATGTTCTTCTGTGGGACGACATACATTAATTTTATAAAGTTATCACAGACTTGCATTTTAACCCAGTTAGTTAAAACTGATGCCTGCAAGAAACTGGCCTCAAGAAGAACGACTTCATTCAAAACATCAAGAAAAACATTATTCCTGGATTTCTCAGGCGGCAGACTATATGTTGTTATGGCTATCATGCAGGATCATCTAAAAAAACAAAAACAAATAAAAACTACACTGCCATTCTGGTTATGATAAATAAACAAGCCAACTCCTGTCAGGACACACATAGATCAAAGGCAGAATAGGAACTAATGGGTTGTGCCATAAAATGCATTTATTGGAGGAAATTTACTCACAGATCGATTTTGTTCTGTTCTTTTTTTCTTTTCTTGAATCAGCCCTGTGTTTTCTGGAATGAGAGAATCAGAAAGAACATTTGTATCAGCAAAATCTACATAAAAACCATTTATTAAACTTTTACGCACACCAGAGTTTATCAGGCACTGGAATAAAATCGACACATTATTGTAGTTGCCTTGTAGCGCCGCATTATGTAATAATGGCACAATGTGTAATAATGTAATACAATACAAGTTATTACAAAAATCAGCAAAGTTTATTTCCTAATATTTTCTGGAATTGTATGACAGAATGCTGCACATTTTTACAAAAGTTTACAAAAGCTTGCCGTTCTTTTAGTTGCTCATACTTTTTCACTAAGTTCAAAAACATGCAAGGGTTTTCTTGAATTTCTATCTTTTAATCAGAACAGGGCAAGTGAAAGAACATACAAGTATGTTCATTTTAAATAACTGGGAAGAATTAGAACTTATGAACTTATTCTCATTTGTGGGATGTCTTTTGACAATTTTTTACCCACATAAACTGCCCGGTGCCTCCATGCGAAGGTCCAATACATTTCTTGTTCATAACTACAGTAAAAGTGAACCTCTTATGTTCTGACTTATCATCTCAAAGTTCCGTACAATAATAGCAGCACTGAACTGTCTGAACAGTAACGAGAGAATCAGATGCTCATTTAGATTTACAGTACGACACTCCAGTACTTGTTTTTCTGAATTTTCTTGTCGAAGCAATTTGTAAAATGCGATCTTTAAAAAGCGCTCTGACTAAAGTTAATGAATGCTGCACCTTTGAGTTTATGTGAAACTGTTGGTATCAGAAGCAAGAGATGGACAAACTACCTTCTGGTGAGGGAGGAAGATTTAGTTGCAGCTTGTAAGATGTGACACATGAGCGACAGCAGAACAGCTCCACCAGGTTGTCAGGAGTTCTGGAGGTTTCCATCTGGTACACTGGATGAGAGGCGCTGCAGTTCGTACACTGGTGATGCGTCATGATTCCCTGCAGGAGAACAGATACCAGAATGTCAAACACGGAACAAAGTGGCGTAAATCAGGACAGTCTGATGTTGAAACAAAGATTCCCAGCACAGACACTGTACCTTGGTAAACTCTTTCAGACACTCGTCACTGCAGATGGTTTTGGTGCCGTCTTCAAACTTCAGCCTGAGCGGTTTGTTCCGGCAGGTGGACCTGCACTCCTCACATTCTCCAAATTTATCCCGACAGAACTCTTCCAAGCAGGCGTTATTACAGAACTTGTGGACGGTCTCCTCTAAAGTCAGTTGGCAGTTTTTCCTCACAGTGCAGGGCTTGTTGCACCGGCTGCAGAGTGGCTGTGGCGTCAGGAAGGAGACGGTCTTATACTTGAAGGAACACAGACAGGTCGGGCTGCAGAAATCCTTCATGGTGCCTTTATTGTCCACAGCTGCCATGATGAGGTCCAGAAGCTGCGTTATCGCCCTGACGGGACAGTGACGGTAGATACGAGGAAGAAACATTTACCGCATAGGAATAAAGGTCAACATGAAGACAGTGTTCATTCAGAGAGAGTTTAGAATCCACCTAAACACAAGCTACATGTAGTTTGTCATTTGGACTTTATTTGATCTTCTTTTAACATCTGTCTCTTTAAGAACAGTTTTTATTTTTGGACTCACTTCTGGCAGTGGTGACATGTTTTAAAGGCCTGTTTGTTGTGAGGGAACATTCCAAACAGACAGTTCTTGGAGCAGAAGACGTCGTTGAAGCCCTTCTTCTGGAAAGCAGTTTGCCCCTTCTTCATGCTCTTCTTGCAGAAGGAGCATGTCATGCAAACCACCTATGAGGGAGAACACACAAGACTTTTATACACACCGATTCAAACGAATATTTCTGAAAAGTCAGAAAACAACCCGGTATGAATCATGTGTTGTTGAAGAAGAGAAAGACATCTAAACATGCCATGAAAACCAGGGCCGACTTCATCAGAGATTTTGCTTGTTTGTGGGGAAAAACATTGTCCGCTCACCTTCGCGTAACTTTGCTCGTCTGTCACTGCAGCTTGTGTTGAAGGCGTTTCAGTCTGGTTTTTGATGTGTGTGAGAGACTGACCCGGAGCAGCCAGGTTGTTAGTTTGAGATGATTTGGAATCACCAAGCTGATTCTGCAACTTCTGCTGTATAATAAAAACAAAACAGTGAGGGAAAAAGTCATAAAGCTTGTTCGGAAAATTGTGCAAGAAGACAAACACGACACTGATAAAGGTATTTGTAATATGTTCTCTACTTACAATGTCTAGTTTTGGGATCAAGATCTTCACCTCTTTCATCAGGCTCAAAACTGCTGTGAAGTTGTTCTTCTTTTCTGGAGCTTTAAAAAACCACAGTCATAAAAGGTTTCTTTGAAAACAGATTTCACCTCACAGATTCAGATATTTGGCCGGATCAGCATTAACAGTTAAAGAATAAACCCGAATGACTACATTTAAACATTTAGCAAATGATGGTAAAAATGGGAAAACTTTCAGAGCAGAATTCTTTAAAGGGAATACATTTTTCTAGGAGATTTATTACCTGGAGTGAAATTTGCAGAAGAGTCACCACAGTTTGTATCCAAGCAATCATCTTCCTCATCAGCCTCTTCTACTGAGTCGTCTTCCTCAACATGGTTTCCTGTGTCCATGCTGTCCTCAGGGTCTTTGCAACTGTTGAAAGCGTCCGCAGGAATGTCTTCCTTCTTCGCCTCACTGTTGTTCTCCAGCTCTGCAGAGATGTCTTCTCCCTCCATCACTTCAGGCTTAGCTGGAGAATCACCGCAGTCATTTTCATCGAGTCCGATGTCGTCATCCGTGTCCAAATCAAAGTCCACGTCCATGTCGACATCATCATCACTGAAGGAAATGTGTGTTTCCGTGTTTTTGCTGCTGGAAACCAGCTCTTCTTCGAGTGCACTGATGTCAAACTTGTCAGACGCTTCTGGATGAAACTCTTTCTGTGTGCTCTCATCGTCTTCCTCATTGTGCTTTTCACTCCCATGAGTTTCTTTCTTCTTTTTCTTTGTGCTGGTATGGTTTTGTTTTCCCTTCGAAGAAGAGCTCTGTCTCTTTCTTTTTGTTGTTTTAGTTTCTGAGAGAGAGAAAGAGAGAGAGAGAGAGAGAGAGAGAGAGAGAGAGAGAGAGGAAGACCAATCAAAGTGAGAAACAAGAGATATGGGTTGCAAGAGGAAGTGAAAAGAGAGAAAATGACAGATGAGAGATAAATAGAGAGAAAATACAAAAAACGTGAGGAAGAATCAGACAGAACACGAGGAAAAGAGTTAAGAGATAAATGAGGGAATCGCAAAAAGGAAGAAAGATAAGATAACAGACATTGTGAGAAGAGAATCTTCCTCGTCTGGGCAACACATTGAAATTATACAATAATGTAACAACACAGTACTCGGATACTGTGTAGGTCTAAATCAAAATATTTATGAAGGAATTATTTGACTTCATTCAGTCCTAATCTCATTATACTATTATTCAGTCCTGTGCCATCAAGAGTCAATAGAAGCCTGAAAATGTTTTGGGAAAAATGTTAATATGACACAAATAGAACGGTTGTATGAAGCTTTGAGTGTGTTAACTTACTGCTCCGCTGAAGAGACTTTTCTAAATCTTCATCGTCCTCCTCAGCCTCTTCCGAGGGGTCCATCTCCACAATTGGGTGCAACTCATCTTAAAATGGGAATTTAAAAGGAAAAACTTCATTTAAATTTCCATTTTATCAGGAGTGATTTAAAACAAAAGGAAAAAAATTACTTTTTTATTCAGAGTATATGAAAAGATGAAAGAGACATATAGAGAGAAAGAGAGACATTTAATTAAGTCTTCAATTCTATCAATAGGAAAAAATGTCATGAAATCTAATCTTCTAGAGATCATGAACTTTCAAAATGTGGAAAATGGTTTTAATCAGATGACAACCCAGGGGACACTGTCATGAAGGGTTAATAAATTCAACCTAATATTTCTAATGGATGAAGAATTAAGAGAAGACACGCTACCATGCAGAACAAGTCAGACACTTGAAAAATAAAATTCAGAAACATTAATTGAACAAAAGGTTTGAAAGTTCTCGTTGTGCATGCGGATATTTTTCAAGTCTGCCGAGGAAGAGCCGCAAAGCCAATTAGATAAAAATCCAAGATAAAAATTGGACAAATTTACTTTTTATTTTATTTGGTCTTCAGAAAATATGAAGTCAATATTTGCAGTAATAAGAGAAACATCAGAGGTCTTCTTCTGTTTCAGTGCAGTAACACCTCAAAACAATGGCTAAAAATGAAATACATGGATTGTCAATTAGGTTTTTCAGATTTTGGATCTGAATCTGTATCAGACTTCTAAGACTCAAGTGTGTTAATATTTTTCTTGAACAGCTTCTCTACCGGCTGGACAGAAAAGAAAGGACATGTGGTGTTTGTTATAAGAATTCTAAAAATAAATGTTTTTCATGTCATGGTATTTGAAAAGAATCCAACAACCGTTAAGGTAGAAAGTGAGATGAGATGCAGCTTGATGACCAACATGTTACTTTTATAACGAGTACTGAAGGTGGTAGGTACCTGGGATTTTAATTTCCTCCAAAGATTTCCCTTCAAATCTTTGGAGAGAGCCGTTCTTCATCGCCAACACAAGCTCTGAGAGCTTTGCGATGTCTGTGGCCGCCTCGGGCTTCCGGTAAAACTCACTGTCCGTCTGGATTCCACGGCCCAGGAGTTTGGCCAGCTGATCCAGCCCATCGTTTGTCAAACTGAGAATCTCAAAGATTCTTACAATGTGCACCCGGAAATCCGCAGACGCCAGTCCTTCGTGGCACTTTCTATCACAGCGACCAAGCTGAAATTTGATGCAGCTCAGTCCCTGGTAGTGCTCTGTAGGTCCGGCTTTTGGCTTGGCGAAAAAGTAGGGATTACTTTGATGCACGCCACAAGCTTCTCTCTTGTTCACGAGCAGTGAGAACGCAGACAGCAGCTGATCGGTCAAAGTGAGAGCAATGTTTTTGTCATCAGTGGTCTTGACATTGATTTTCACACTGTGCATTGACAGTACATGCTCTAAGTGTGACTGGCAACCAGCAGCTTCTCCCTGAAGTTCAGTTTGCTGTCTGTCCTTGACTGACGCGAAGGTTATCTTTGAGATGTCCGCAGCGTTTTTGTTCAAGAGTGACACGTGTGCGAGTGTCACTTTGAGAAGGGCCGTGTAGACCGGTGGGAACGTGTACAGTGACAGAGTATGGATGGCATTGGATGTTGTGTCCACCAAGCACCTGTAGAAAGCTTGTGAATCGCATATAAACGACACAGTTGCTGCACTGAGTGTTTTTGGTTGCTTACACGTGCGTGGCCATTCTTTTGCACACAACTTCAAAAACATCTCCGCTTCCTTTATCGTCTCTTTAGCGGCCTCCTGTCTCACAATTTTGGCGTAACGAATGTCTGCGATTTTGCTGATCATAGAGCCCAGATGAAAGGGGATTAATGTTCTGCCACGTCTTATCGCTTTGCTCTGGGCGGCGATCTGGTTGACGGCTTCGACAACGCTGGGCAGGTTTTGGGGTTTGAGAACTTCTTCAAAGCTGTGAATCGACTTCTTCTTCAACTCCAACAGGAGTCTTCCCAATAGCCTCAGCTTAGAGCTGAGATATGCTGGATCTTTTTCTGATCCGACTGTGTGGTACATGCACTGCGCCAACTGCAATATGTGGGGATCGCTCCTAACAAGAGCACCAATCTCATCCTTCTTCAGTCTTTCCAACATCTTCTTCAGGTCTCCAGGGATTTGTTCTGGGTCTGGTAACCCCGTATCAGCAGCCAGAGTCGTGAGTCGAGTTAGTTTCAGTGGCGTCGAGGAACTCTTCATGTAGCACTTTTGAATATGCTGCCAAATGTCTTTATGGTCATACATGGCTTTGCAGTATATGCAAGCTGCTTGTTCCTTAGACGGTGCCGTGGCCTTGTGCTTGTTGAGTAGCTGGCTGATCTTCTCTTTGTGTTTTTCATTTCCTCTGTTACTTAACTTCTTCAGTAGAATTTTTCGTTCTTTGCTTTTTCTGCGTAGAGCAAACGCTTCTGCGATTTCGGGCTCTTGGTTCCTGTGCGTAAAGAGGTGACGACCGATTTTTGACTGAGGTCTTCCACAGACATAACAGTAATTCTTTTTGCATTTCTGAGTCTTTTTGGACCCTCCATCAGAGTCCGAGTTGTCAGTGCTGTTAAGAGTGTCTTGCTGGATAGATGAAACATCACCAAGACTGGAGACACCTTCATCTAGCTCTTCATCACTGATGATGTGCTCATGATCAGAGAAATGCTCAGCAGAAGAGTCGACATTTGACAAGTCCTCAACCTGGAAAAAAATGTATTTTGTAAATTTAGGCAAACAAATATTTAAAATTTTTTTCATCTTTGGTGTGCCATCAAACTCTGTCCTCTTTGCTACACGTGAATAAGAGGTCCAATAAATACTACAAAAAAATTTGACAGTTTTGAAAACAGTGAAAAAACTGTTTTGCAAAGCAGAATTAGTTTAAAGGAAAAGTGCACTGTATTTTCTTTTACCTTTTATCTTCTAATTATCTTCTCCTCATCTAAAACACATAATGATGTGGTTGTTCTTTGGTATAACTAGAAACCTATATAATTTTTTCATTGAAATATCAACATTTCTTGTATATTGAGCCATTAGCTGAATAAGAGCGACTTAATCATTGTGGAACTTATCGATGAATTTATCAAGTTAAAAGGTATATGTTGAAGTTCCAGCATAAAAATGGGCATTTTTTAAATAATCTGTGGTTCTTGTTCTTCTTCTCACCTAACTCACTGAGTTTTAAATTAAACTGATGGGACATGAAAACACTTATCTTGGAAAACTAAAACCATTAATATCACATCCATCCACACTCACAATGTCTTCACAATACTCCCATTAAAAACATTAGATTATTGAGTAGACCTCAAAATCCATTGAACACATACTCTGTCACCCACTGAGGAAGCTGCAGGATCATTAAGGCCTTTCTTTAATGTATTCGCTTTGTCACCGTTGTCCCAGGACACGTCTCGCTGTTCCTCATCTGAAAAAAACAAAGATAAAACATCAAATTTTAAAGGCTTCATGTGAATGCTCCAAACTTGGAAACGGTGGCACCATGGTTAGCGCTCTCGCCTAACAGCAAGAAGGTCGTGGGTTGAAATAAATGCACTTTCTGTGTGGAGTTTGCATGTTCTCCCAATGTGTGCATGGGCTTCCTCCAGGTACTCTGGTTTACTCTCATAGTCTGAGCAAAACTCTGGCTCCCCTATCTAATTTTCTGTTTTAGCAATAATTTCCTTTTTCGTGTTGATAATTATACACACACACACAATAAATGTGTATTTTCTAAATAATAACTTTTTTGCAATCCTTAAGAATTTCCTAATATTGACCAAGTATGAACCTCACCACAAGAATAGAAAAATGTGGTGATACACATAGTAACCTTCAAAATATTGTTTCGAAAGAGAAAAAAATAATCAAATAATTAAAAAAAAAAAGGTCATATAATCTCCACCCTGCAGTAAGGGGAAGAGAAAAGTTCAGGATCTCTGAGAGATTCTTGATGTGTAAGAATGTAATGACATTATTGCAACTACATGAGAAACTGTAAATAAGGCTCTCTGTAAAAACCGTCTATCAAGTATTGGTATGTGTAAAAGTTGACTCTGTATAATTTCTTTCATTATTTCCTATATGAGTGAAGGCAATATTTCTCTTTTCGTTTCAGATTATGTGGGTGTCGGCTCATGTGAATGCTCCAAACATAATAATTCCTTCATTGAATGTGTTTAACAGCTGGTAGAAATGTTTCAGCCGTTTCTGTGACTCATGACTACACCTACTACATCTACAATGTTGTTTGAATGTATCAATTTAGTGTGTTATGAATTAAATGTATTCATCATCAGCTATACTTACAGAAAAGCTACAACCAATATTTCTGTCTCCTGGAAGCATACAGATACAGACTGAATGTTCCAGTAGGAGCAGTGTTGATTAGTTGAAGTGGCCTCAAGGTGCCTCAAACGTATTAACATCAATACGGAGGTTGACTCCTGATCTTGTTGCTTATCTTTGTCTTCCCTCTTCTCTTTGAAAAATAACTCTTTATCTTGTTTTTGTCATTTGACCAACATGTTAATTCGAAGCCGCTCCCTCTGCATGTGTGCATAGAAGTATGAAGGCAGTGGCTCGGTTGGTAGAGTGATCACCATCTCCCCCTGTCCACATGTTGAAGTGTCCTTGAGCAAGTCACTGAACATTAAGTTGCTCCCGAAGGGTGGATGGAGTGTCTTGCACGGCAGCTGCCTCCACTGGTGTGTAAATGGGTGACTGTGATCAACAGTAAAAAGAATTGTAGGGAGTTGTGGGGTGCTGCTCAGGCAATGGAAAAGCACTGTACAAGTGAAATCCATTTTACTGATTTAGGCATAAAATTAGTTTTACTCAACCCCAACGTACCGCCTCGCAGGCACAAAGGATCTGAATCCTCATTGTTGGTTTCAGCATCAGGATCTCCAGTTTTCTTGTCCACATCAGGCTCCAACTCGTCTTTAATATAAAAATCAATCATTAAACAATGGATGAGTTTTTATTAATGGAAACAACATGGATAGGCTGATATGTTTGTAACACTGCACACCAACCTTCAATCTCAACTTCCTCCAGAGAGTTTCCCTTGAATCCTTCAAGTGAGCCTTTCTCCATTGCCTGGATGAGTTTAGCAATTTTTGCAAGTTCAACGGCCGCCTCTGGGGACCGATAATAGTCCCGCTCAGTGCAGATGTTGTGGTCAAGCAGCTTGCCAAGGTGTTCCAGCTCGTCATTCTCCAGGTTGAGGATCTGAAAAATTCTCGCCGTGTGTTTGTAAAGGGACTCTGACCAGAGATGCTCCGGGTTGTTTGCCCCGCAAAGGGTTGAAAATTCCCTGATACAGTTCTGTGCATGGTAAAGGCTTGAAGAAGAGCCGTCTGGCCTGGCAAACAAAAAAGGATTGGCATCATGTACGCCACATACTTGTCTCTTGTTGACGAGCAACGTCAACGCCCTGAAGAGATCCGAGGTCAACAGAACAGGTACCGTCTGGCCAGTCTTGTTCTGAATATTGATCCTGGTGAAATGTTTGGACAGCACTTGAGTGACGTTGTCTCTCTGCTGAAACGACTTTAGAGACATTTCTGAAACCTCAGCAGCACATTTGCTTAAGACTGATGCTTGTGCAAGTGTGACTCTGCACAGAGAGCTGTAGACTTCAGGACATTCGGACGTCTCCATGCTTTCAATGGCGGAGGCCGACGTTTTCTCCAGGAACAGGTAGAAAGCCTGAACGTCACGCGTGAACGGTATGGTGGACGGACCGTTTACTTTCCGTCCAGTCAATGAAACGATGGCCGGCTGAGAGACAAGTTCAAACCATTCAGTTGCATATCGCTTAATGAATATTGTTGCATGTCTCACCATGTCTTTCTCACTGTCTCTGGACGTGATGACAAGCATGGCAATTCTTTTCAACAAAATTCCTAAGTTCAAAGCAAGACTTGGTTTTTTGTAGTTCTGCTTGTTTTTATCAAAACCAGCAATGGACCTGACACCGTCGACAACTTTGAAGAAGCTATGTACTTTCAGTGCATCTGCAAACCCGACCAATGATGTCTTATGAAGAGCTAACCTGAGTCTTCCCATATCTCTCAGGTTCTGTCTGATGAAACCTTGCTTGCTGGGATCAGCCCTGTACTTTTCAAAGAGAATCTGTGCCAGCTGTAAAAGGAGAACATCGCTTTTAATGGCGGCCGACACATCTGCTTCCATAGATGAAAGCATGTTCCTCACTTCAGATGGAAGTCTTTCTAAATGCTGTGAATCAGAAGTGTCACTCATGATTCCCGACACGTCGCCGGGTTTAGAGTTTGCGGTTACCTTGACACATCTGCTCAAGTGGAATTTAAAGTTTTCTCGTAAAAACATGCCTTTACAATACCAACAGGTTGTGTATTCATTGGCGCTCTGCCTGCTTCTTAAATGCTTTCTCACTTTTAACAATCCACACTTATTTTTTATCACCTCTTGATTATGTTTATAATTCCCTCTGTTTCGTAAAATCTCAAACTGTTTTTTCCGTTCCCGGGAGTCTTTTGGCAATGCAAAGACTTGAGCAATATCAGGCTCTTCATTAGCATGTGACAAGAGATGACGACGAATGGCTACATATCCTTTACCGCAGACGTAGCAATAGTTTTTATGGGTGAAAGATATGTTTTTGTCACTGGCATCGCGGGCTCTGTCCAGGCCTCGTTGATCAGAGTTCAAGGATTTCTTCTTCTTCTGGCAGAATGAATCGCTGTCCAGCTTCAGTTTTGAATTTTCTGTCATCTCTTCAGAAGAATCCAACTCAGAGTTGGGAGAGGAGCCATTATCAAGGCTTGGTCCTGGCAGATTTTCATAGTCCTCATCATCTTCCTGAGAAGATGATTCATCAGGGTCCTCAACCTGAAAAACAAACAAAAAAACATGGATCAAGGAAACTCGTGTGGAAACAAAGTCGATCATTTTCATGAAGTGAGCTTCATGTATTCAGAAAAATCTTCAAGATTTGTACTAGCTTCAGAAACAGAGTTAAATCCACCTAAATACATGACGTATAACACAACGCAGTGAGTCTCAACCTTTTTCTTGAGGGACCCAAATACTTACCATTGTAAACTAAGACAACCCCCACCACACCCTGTACAATCACTGAAATGAGTTGAAAGAACCTCATAACACTATGTGCAATACAGATTCTTTGTTATAGTCTGTAACAATGACTTCTTTTTCTCAGGGGATAAACTCTTTGGGTTTACACACTACCTCAGGCTGTTCTCATTCACAAATGTCACCACAAAAGATGCATTCAGCTCTAATTTTGTCCTTTGCTTCTATGTAATTGTCTTGATTCGCTCTTTTTATCTTCACCAATGAAAGTTGGAGCGAAGACTACATTTTCGTCCGCATGTATTTATTTGTATTTGTTTACTTGCATTTTATCAAGTTTTCACAAAAACCATTAACCTGAATTTTCAATGCAAATGCTTATACTGAGGAGTTAGTTAAATGCATCATCATCTATTCCGCCCACACCCCCCATGGAATCACCTTCATTGACCCTTAAATGGATAAAATCGTACACAAAATTCCTGGACAAATTATATACTTACATTTGAGCGCCATGAGTACGAGAAGCTGCCATAGTTGAAAGTAATCTCTTCGCCTGGAGATATTTCTTTTACTGCAAATAGGCACAGGTGTGGCTTCCCTTCACTGACAATCTTCTTCATTATACAATTTGGACTAATGTGATCGTCATTCACAAGTCTTCCGAGGCTCCCATCATCTCTTGGAGCATCAACACTGCAAACAAATTGTCAACTATTTTTAATTGCTTGGAGAAACTCATTGAACACAGTAGCCTCTATACGGAGCATGTTTGACAATGTAAAATCATCCATCTCTTCAAAACAACTAGATAACATACCACCACCGTGATCCACTCCATGAAAACTTATACAAGAAACCGTGCAAAGTGTCACCGCCTCTCCTCTCAGGCCTGGTACCAAGCCGAGAGATTTTCCCGCGATACTCAACAACAAATGTGGATGGTTTAATCGTCGTCCGTGTGAAAACACCCCTTCCTAGGAAAGTGAAGATACACATAGAAACATACTTGTTATAATAAACAGCTTGTTAACATAGATGGCGGGAAAACACTGCACGGACATGTTATGTGAATATAACTGAATAGATTTACACAAAACTGTGCATCATGTACCTTTAGAGGAGTCTATAAACCTTTCTACCAGAAAGGGTTTGTCTCGAGGTGCAGCTATGTGCTGCAGAGCATCGTGCTCAGGAGTCAGCGGGCTGCTATGCTTCTTCATGATAGCTGGAAAAATGTACACAAAAGAATAAATTAGTTATTCATTTCCTTTAGTGACACATAAATATAAGAGAACAATTAAGAACATCAGATGAGGGCTTGAAGTGTGGTTTCAACGGCAGCATGGATATTCACAAATATTAGTGCAAAGAAAATAATACAAGAAAGTTATGATCATATTAATTTATTATTATCAATGACGAAACGGAATCAGGTCAACTGGACTTGCTGGGTGTCTTGGTCCAGTTGATATGATTCAATTGTTTAGAGATGTTTCTTACCTGGAAAAATTTGAATATACGTACATATACTTTGTTGAATATATCTTTTAAATAAAACCAAAAAGGAGTTATAGAATTCCAGATAAATTCAAAACAATGCGAAGTGTGTTACAAGGAAGAAAAAAAAATAGCCAGGATGTAAAACCAATCTGACTTCATCCAACAGAACTTGTTTTCTGTGTGAACCTTCTTTGTGGTTTATGAGATGGTTTGAGGACCTGAGGAGGTTCAGTCCCCTTTTCTGTTTTATTTAATTATTTGTTAGTTTGTTTGTGTTGTTAACCAATATAATTTGTACTTAAAAGAAAATTCTGAAGAGACCAAAGGGACAAAATCAGATTAACTTTTCACTACGCTTTCTTATATTCTTGAATGACAATGACTGTATAAAAGACTTATAGAATGCACAATAAATTTCAACGTATAAATAGTTTGGCTTGCTCCAAATATTACAGTGGCCAAGAAGGGACAACACTACAACACTACTGCAAAATCCACAATGCAACAGCAAACGTCACAAGACAACAGCAAGAACCACTACACAACTGCGAAGACTGCTGTGTTGTGGATTTTGGTTGTTGTGGATTTTGGTTGTTGTGTTGTGGCGTTGGCCCTTCGTGGCCACTGTACAGACACTGCTGTACTACGCAAACACTTCAAAAATCAAGATATAGTAATATTCTAACAAAAAGTGAGGAAAGTATCGTTAAAATAAACATCCTCGGGGTAAAACATGAATGGCGGAAGCTGAAGCAGGTTTTGTTTTGTCCACACTGAATGAATTATTTACTTTTTTGAGCACTTGACTGCTGCTCTTTTTGTAACGACAAGGAGTAACAATGAACCAGGACGTTTTGCAACCATCGCCACTCGTTGCGTATAAAGTCAACAATTCAAGAAATTATGTTGTGTCCCGGTGTGAAATTTACCTTATCTCCAATTCTTAAGTTTCTCTGCTCCAAAACAAGCATAGTGTGAAGGAACAGCCATGCTTCTTGTGCCGTAAAGCGACGTGATGACGTTTAAATAAAGGACAAGCTTTGACCAATCAGAGCCTACTCCGTCGTCGACTGACAGCCAAACCCGCCAATCGGCGGTGGTCTGTGGCGTTGAAGCTCCAGGTCTGAACAGCTATGTGTGCGACTTTAAGGCTTCAAGGATTCTTTATGGTAAAATCAGCATACGCAAGAACAAACTAGGAAAAAATATACAACTTTCTATAAGAAAACCCGATATGATAATCATTGGCTTTTCGTCAAATAAACCATCCACTAAACTACAAGTAGCCTGAGAGTCTGTGTCGGTTCATCCCAAATCTTCCTGTTCAGTAATGACAAGAAAAGAACTCTGGAAGATTGAGGACTGTCTCCCATCCCACACTGGATCCATTCCAGTTTATCTACTACAGTAAAAGAAGCACAGAGGATGCACTCTCCACATCATTCCATTCTGCTCACACATCTGGCCAGAATGTTGTTTGTCGATTTTAGCTCAACAATAAATTCTGTCAGGCCCTCAAAGTTATTTACCAAAATTGGGCACCTGGCATTGCTGACACCCTCTGTCACTGAACGATGGACTTTCAGAGGAACAGGCCACAGCATTTTAGGTCAAAAAACACACCTGCTCCTCTGCCATCACACACAATACAGGTGCGCCACAGGGCTATGTGTGGAGCCCATTCATTTATTCCCTCTTCACCGGCGACTGCAGGACTTCAATAGTTTGTAGATGATACAGTAGTGATCGGCCTCATCACCAACAACGATGGGACAGTCTGCGGGGAGGAGGTACAGCATCTGGTTGTTTGGGGTGAGGACCATAGCCTGCTCCTTAACACCACCAAGACAAAGGAACCCATCGTAGCGATATGCATCTAACACTACACGACTGAAACAAACCAAGAAATTGCAATATTTTTAGGTGTTTTTATTTTACTAGAAAGAAAGAAACAATATAAAAACACTCATAACATGTTCAGCCATACTCTAAACTGGGGATTAATATGATGAACAAATACATGGACAGATTACAGAACAGGACTTCTGGGCACAGGGAGCCTGGTGATGAAAAAATAAATTAAAAAAATAGTGTGTGAAAGCAGGTGAGGACTCTTGACTAGCCATTTTGGGTTTGTGCCATATTTTAAAGCAACAACATAAAAGGAAAAAAAAAAATCACAAGTGTTTTCCAACTAGCAGTGGCTAAAGCTCACTTTACTGGTGTATGTTACATAAAGTTTCTGCAATCAACTCAATCACTGCCACTACCAACCAGTAAGATATGAGTCAAAGATCTGAAAAACCAGCTGAACAGACAAACTTTCACTCAATGTACAAAAGAAGCAAGACCTATATTTTACACCGAACCAATATAAAAGAGGCTTGATGACAAACATTTTCAGGAATAGTTTTCTTTCTTCCTTCTTAAATGTTCAACAAAGTTTCCCCACAGTTTCACACTTTCCAGGTTATAACTTGCAGAAAATATTTCAAAATATCGTCATAAATTCAGAACCCCATTTGTTCACTCTGAGTCATAATATGTAATCATTTTAACAGCAACACTTCAGGACTTTTAACATCCGACTGCATGCGCAAAAGAATAATATCAACAATAACAAAAAACTAACTTCAAATCAATATTTCAAGAGCATATTGTCTATGTGTGACGCAACTGTAAAGTAATCCAACCAGTCAAGTTTCCGAGATGAGAGTTTGTCTCTGTTAAAATTTGCCAAATTTTAGAAATTTACGACGTCAAATAATGAAACGTTCCAAGCATTTAGCATGAATGTTGTGATACCTTCTGAAGATGTGTTTTTAACAGTGCCAATAATACAACATGGCTCAGAAACTGAAGATGGCAGCTTAACATGTTATACACTACATTTTGGGAAGAGCACTAATCAAAAAAGAAACACAAATCCAAATTAGTGCGTTAGGTATTTTCTTTACCATGAAAACAGAAATATTTCAAAGAGGACAAAAAAAAAGTAAAAATATAGATTGGAAAATGACCACAAAGGGATAAAATGGCACCAAAAACAAAAAGTTTTTTGACACAAAAA
>OMNM01034817.1:33562-50071 GCA_900302745.1 Parablennius parvicornis | reverse complement strand
TTGCATTTAGCGACGCACACAGCATTGTGGCAGGTATGTGGCAAACTGCCTATGAAGACGTGTGTGCACAACTTTTCACATCACAAGCAAGTGAATCATGTCTGAATCTGAGATCTGTGTGGTTGCATCGTATTTCCACTCGAGTAGCCTTCCTGACAGTGAGGCCCTGCAGGACTCGGAGCTTTAGCCGCCCTAAAAAGCCCTTGTTGTCCTCGCTGCTGCTGCTGCACTCAAGATCGTGAAGCTTCAGCTGCTCACGGTTGTTGTGAGTAAACCTGCAGACACGAGGACACTGTGGCAGATTTATGAACCGATACCAAGAAGAGGACATCATAAAGCACACACAGGGGTACAACCACATGCACACACACCAGACACTAGCCGAGGTCCGTGTTGTGCCTGCAGGCTGCTGGGTTAAAAAAGTGTTTTGTGTCTATCATATTTCTGGCCCTCCAAAACCCGCCAGATGAATCGAAGGGCCACTGCAAGCCAGCGGATTGGCAGCACATGAATGAAGAGGGGGACACATCAAAAGGTGGTGGGGCCTCTTTTTTTTTTTTTCTTTCCAAAACCGAGCTTGGCTGTTCCAGGCAGTACGCAACCCCTCATTTTCCCCGCTGAGCACCACGTGCAAAGCCTGAGCACACAAGCACACACACACACAGGCAACCCCATGCCTCTTTCCAAGGAACAAACACAAAGGACCAACAGGCAAACAAGTGCACACAACACACACACACCACACACACATCCATTTGGCCTCCAACTCATACATAAACCTCCATAAGTAAGCCACAACATCCATCAACGCTCTGTGCTCTTCCAAAATGGTCCTCCAAAAGACTTGGAACGAGCACGGGAGGAAAGGAATAATCAGAAAACTTGCAGCGTGGCCACTCACAGCTGCACCGTATGCACGGTTAGACCGCACGTTCTCGGAAAAGGTGATTTATAGCATCTCTGGTTTGTTTCTCCACAAACCACGGCTGCGAGGAATAAGGTTTGTTTCGGCACAAGCGCATTTAAAATATGTCCCGGGGATGTGTCTACTAACCAGCGGCCCGCAGGACAAGTGATGTAACACAGCAGGGGTCCGACAGATAACGTTACACAGAAAAACCTAAAGATTTAATGGTGCAGTGTCAACACGACTCCGGCCAAGCAACTATGGTCATTATAGGTGTATTTTTAATTTTTGAAGTCCCATGTCTGACACAAAAAAAAAAAAAAAAAAAAAAAACGGCTCCTTGGTTACCAAACAGAGTTTAATGCATTAATTCCTCCACCAAGGGTGTATTCATTAAAACAGAAGCTTCCTTATTAATGACTCACAACAAAGCCTCAACAGTGCACACAGGATCAGACATACAGATACTACGAGAAAAACAAAAACACAGAGTCAAGGCCGCGCGCGTGCGTGTGCATGTGTTACTCACCTCGTTAGGCGCTGTGGCTGAGGGCGCTCCCCGAACTTCCTGCAAAGACACAAAGTGAGAAGAAAAACATGAGTGGGCTGGTTATCAACCACAAACACACAGAGTAAACACTGCAGTGCAAAGTGGTGCGTGTACACCCGCATACACACACATACAAGTGTGCGCGCGCGCGAGGCGAGGCGCGACCTTGACAGCGCGTGGAGGCAGTGTGCTGGAGGTTAAGCAGGTGCACACACTGAACTTTATACTCACCCGTTCCTGACTAGACAGCGTCAAAATAACTGGCAAAATTGTGTAAAAAAAGAAAAAGAAAAAAAAAACTGCTTGCAGCATTAATTTAAATAGTCATTCTTCTTACTGTTGCAATCAAGTTTGTGTGCAATTGTACAAAAAGCAACAACTCGCACAACAAACGCCACACAAACTCTAAAACAAGGTGTTTTAATGGGTTAGAATATAAATATTTTGCGGTTGTGCCCTCGTTGTTTGACTATCTGAAACTTGGATAAACTAATAAAAACAACAAAAAAAACCAGGAATAACTTTTAGGCTTCACATTTGGGAATATGAATGTGAACTTGAAGTGAATCCGACTTGATCATTTCCTAACGGTGCCTCCAGATCAGCGGTGCACAGGAGCGTAGAGCAACTTTCACTCAGTCTAAAGAAACGTGCAGCAATCTGAAGACTCGATACCGCCGAGACTTAACGGGGTGAATACTAATAATGAGGTGGGACTGCACTAATTTCAAGCCACAGTTATTTACAGCTCCAGCTTTGGGTGGTGTGAATGGCACTTAATAGGAAGGCTGATTCAATTAATCTCTGGTGCCAGCGTTTGCCAGAGTGTACAAAGCAGGCGAGTGTAAAATTACAGGTTTTGAAAGAAGAAAGAAAAAAAGTCACAACCTGATAAATTATCAAATATTCTTCGGCTTCTTGTTTATTCTCAAAGATCCTTTTTATATGCGACTCTTTTACGTAACTTCAGTCTTGTGATTCTGTACATACTGTAAATTTATTTTATGTTATAAAATCCTACACGTCACATCAATTCCAAGCCGGTGGATTTTATCTAGACAAAAAAAAATCTTAAAAATCTTAAAAACTGTGCGTCACACGTTTACCCTTGCCATTTTGACGATTCTTCGTGTAATTCAGCATTATTCCTGGCTTTCCCACTTTACCTTCAATATTGTGACTCATGATATTAAGACGTCACGTTATGCAACGTTTTAAAATATAGTTACCGACACTCCAACTTTAATCCTGGCAATCAGACTAGAAGTCAAGATATTTCCACAAACTTTTCAACGTTCAAACTTGTGAGACATTTCAACAGAATTCTTAATCTAAAGCCTAATTTATATTCAAACGATACACAAAGACTAATGCTGCTGCAAACCATTATTTTTTTTAATAAGCAGGAAATAAAGACTACCAAAGACCTTCATATAGTTTTTTGAAAAATCCTTTTACGCCCCCTAGTGTTATGGCGGTATCTCCTTCGCGGCACTTACAACCTCAACGTCTAACCTCCGAAAGTCATGGGACTTCATCGTTATTCTCTAAATTCTTGACTTAATACGTAACATGTCACATCTATTCTAAGCCATCATTCACTTAATTCCATTTTTCTCTGTGATCTTTTAGACATTATTTACAACATTTATACTTCATTGACGGTGATTCTTTTAGGAATGTAGATAGTTTCAACTAATGGAACCTTATAGACATCTCTACAGTGTTGACATTTTAAATCATTTTATAAAACCATGAGTGTATTTAAATGATGGTCACACTGTTCTTACACCTGTACCTTTACTGTCACACTATCCTTGAAAACAAGGCTGGGTACCAAAACCTTTACCCAACAATAGTTATCAGGACATTCTGAAGTTACACTTAAGTTGCATCAACTGAATCATAAACAACTTCTCCTACATGACACTTAAGACGCTTGCCAACTTTGCTCTGGATCGTCCGAGTGGCCCCCAATGCTTCACATGCGAGGTTTTGACTCACTTCACTCTCGTTTCACCATTTAAGCACACACATCACAACGTTTCCCCCCAGTGTCAACTTGTGACACGATGCTTCCCTTCGATTAATCATCCCTTCCCGTTCCTGCATCGTAGAGCTAAAGTCGAGAAAATAAAATGGGTGACCGCTGTGTTGAGGTACGACTGAGCATGATGACTCGGCAAACTGAGATTGAGTCATATCTGAAAACTGTTTGTCACACATCGCATGTAACGAGGAAACCACGACCAACACCACACTTACAGAAAACTTGCAACATATTGGGGGCTGAGGAGAGCGCGTTCACAGTCAACTTCTTTTTTTAGTGGTTAAACACAATACAGTGGGGCTACAAGTGCTGGGGTTCAAAAGGATACAATTAAACACTGCACTTGCTCAGGTGAAACTATGTCCAGGTGAAACTGAAAATATATATGCAAATATGAGCAAACACACATAAGAAAAGTGGGAATTTATTTAAGCTTTGCAGCAACTATCAGCAACAAATGAACTGAAGATTCCTCAAAATACGTTTATGTCTCAAGTAATGCCCCGAACCATCCCCCTAAAAAGTGCTGTGGATAACCGATGGCTGAACTTCAATCCCGGCCAGGAGGAGCGAAAGTAAAAATAAAAAAATCAAATCAATAATAATAAAAAAAAAAAATATAAAAAACTCTTGCCTTCTCCCTTCTGCAGGTTCTCTTTTCATCTCTGGGTTTTAACAGCACATGTGTTTGTCATGAAGTACGCGGCGCGTGCCCTATGAACCAAATAATTACAGTCTTATTAGTCTCATACAGTCAAATTACAGCTCGCGTTATGGCACACGCAGAGGTCTTTATTCAAGTGTGAATTCCACCTGCGAGCCTTTGGCAGCTCGTCAGTTATTGGCACGCTCGCCGGGCTGCAGCCTACAGCTACGCATCATCATCCCCACACGGAGCACAAAAGGAGAACGTAACAGCTCGCAGTCTGTCCAATATGGTTCAGATTTGCATTCTGGGGGAAATTATGGTGTCGGAGCAAATTATCGCAGCGGTGATTAAGATAGAAGTTTCGTGAAATCTGTAGGAACACAGCTGCTAAAGAGAAGAATTGAGAACCAGAAGATGGCTTGAATAAAAAATGTAAAAAAAAGACCTGTTTTATTTCTACCGTGGGGCCCACCCTTTGTGATGTTAGTCGTGGAATTACACATTGGAAGAGGTTCAAGTCTTTTGTGAAAGTAAAAAACAAAACTAGAAACGGTAAATTTTTCCAATTCTAACACTCCTTTTGTGTAGTTATTATTTATGCTACGCCTTACTGAACAACGACTTGATTTTAAAGTCTAGACACCAAAAAAAACTAGTCAAACTATAGATCATTGTTGGACTCACATAAATCTACTTTTAAGGACAAATATGAGTTGAAATATTCCCTGCATGGGACCCAGACAGCTGTTCTTCTTCACCACAAGGTCCTTGTCAACCACATTTACCTCCCTCCTCTGTCCTCCATCACAAGACAACCTTGTAGTCGCCTTCAAAGTGGCAATGTTTTATCTGAGGGTCGCTGGTCGGGCCGCTGCGGCTTCTTTGCTAATGGGCTGCTTGCCAAGTGTGAAAACTATATCACGTAATAAGTTTTTAAATGATTTTCTTCAGCTCTTCCCAGGCTGTGCTTCACAATGAAAAACCCATTATAAAATGGACGGCGGTTTCTGAAAAATACGTTGAATGCATACAATTCGCAATGATTCAAATCATTCCCAGCAGGTGTATAATCATATGACCGGCTTGGATCAATGCTTTTAAACTTACAGAAGTGATTTATTAAACTATTTTTCAAGCAGGCCGGCCCGATGATGGCCCCAAGCCCCAGGTAAGGAAACGGTGTATTCGATCACGCCAGGTTTTTCCGGAGCATGGTTGGCAGCTACATGCAAGTGAAAGTAAGACCAGTGAGGTTTTCTCGTGTGTGTCTACAAGGATTCAGAGCGAGCCGTCCAGATTTCCTCCCTGTGTAGGATGTGTTACCTTTGCATGCCAATACATCTCACACAGCATCGATAAACACAGAGATAATGTGTCGCACAACTGGTTTGGAGTTCTGGGACACAGATACAGCGTGAAAAAAAAGAAAAGCAAAGCAATGATACCACAAAAAAAGCAGGATGAAAATAGCTGGAAAAAAAGAAGGAAGGGAAAGAAGCAACATGGGGATAAGGGGCAGGAGAGAAAGGGGTTGGGGTGAAAGCATGATTGGTGCAAGAGCTCGAAGGAGGGAATGGAGGTGGAATAATTATAAAGGAGGGCAATCAATAAGGTTCCCACAGTGAAACACTGATGCCTCAACTGGCTAATGGATTCCAGACGGCTCTCTTCTCTCCCTCCCTCCCCTCCTTCTAAACCTCACCCAGCGAGGATGGGATACTGCAGGAAGAGTGGAGGGTGAGATTAAATGTGAGGCGAGGCCAGGAGGAGAGGATGGTGCATTGTGGAGAGAGGGAGAAGAGATAAAACTGGAGGATTTAGAGGAGGATATATAGAGAAAGGGAAGGTGAAGGAGCCTTGCTGATTTGTCACGGCCGTGTTTACTCACTATCGCTGGTTTAACTGGCATAAAAAACTTAAAATACAAATTTAGAGTTCTTATGTTTTCATTGCATGCAGGCATCGATTGAAAATATGTCACGATTCGAAACTATCTTCATGCAGTAAAAAAAAAAAAAAAAAAATGTAAGAAAAAAAATTCCGGTGAGCAAATTCTGTGAAAAGCCACAATCCACATTTCCATTCACTTCATCAGGTCTTTTTTAGTAAACATCTGCTCAAGACACAAACACCAACAAGAGAATAAGCCAGCACAGGAAAACCACACAAGGTAGAGCTGCACAAGCACGCCGGCAATGCATCTGCAGTTTGTCAAGTCAGCTCGTTCACACCGAAAAAAAATGTGGCATCACAATATAACTATTTATCATCAAGAGGCAAAAGAACAATACATTATTGAAAATTAGCTGGAATTTTGCGTTCTGCCTGAAAATGACCAGTCGGCTGGCTGATTCACGTGTGCCAGTCAACTATTTCACTAGTAATTGCAGCTCTACATTGAAGCGTTGCTTGAATAGTTTACATTTCTTCCATTCTGCCATTTAGTTTTGAATTACTGCCAGATGACTGAGTCCATTAAGCACAATGTTTCTACTATTATTCCCTTGCGCGTTGAGGAGTTGTGTTCGAGATACTATTATTCTTGCTTTGTAGTTCTCCTCTCATCATCATCATCATGAACTTGTACCATTGTTATCTTGGATACATAGAGGGTGAGGGACACTGTGGCCACAATTAAAGCTAAGCGACAATAAAACACCACCAGCAAGCGTAACTAAAATAAATGTGTGTAATGTAAAAACAACTGGAAACTGAAATAAGTGTACAATGAGAAACTTGATATTTTCATCATCTTTTGAATTTTGTTGAAATGGAAGTTATAAAATACATAAGAAGCAGTATACTGAAATGTAAATAATGTCTATTTATCAAAGAGAGTTGTTTTAGTTGAGCCATAACTAGACATAAATGGGTGAATGACTCATAGCTCATCGCTAAGGTTCTTACAATCGGCTAATTGATCCACATGTAACATCCGTAGGAAGGCATCAAATACAATTCTTAAAATTGAGTGCACATTTATTCTATTGTGACTAGATTGTGGTTTTATTTACCAACTAAGTTAACTGAGGCAGTGATATATGATTAAATGCAACAAAAGAGAACATTTCCACACTAAGTTACTGTTTACAATGAGGCTCCGAATGCATTTTTAGCAGTTCACCATATTTCTGTTGTGGCTTCTTAAAAAAAAAAGGAAGAAAAAAAACCCATCTCTAACCAGAAGCAGATACTACCCAGGACAGGAAGAGAATGACATTTAACTACAGAATACAACTACTGCTATTTTCTGAAGTCCATAGTTTCCATACTGGCCCTTGCAGATGAACATCTTAGCAGAAAACCAGATGAAACGCTGATGCTGCTGGCTCAAAGTTTTAGACAAAACACCAGAAAAGCCGGAGAGCCGCAGTCGCACGTCACCTGTTTGTTTTGCTTAACGCGTGCATTAATCTGAAGCCGCGAGAGGGGGAGCGCGGCCGAAAAGTTCCGAGGCTGAGATTTCCATTTTGATGCTACTTTGCAAAAACTGTCAGCTTCTGCTTTGCAGTGATAAATTAGGTTCGCCAAATGAGTCGTTTTCAGTGCTGTTTGGAGCAAAACTATAGCCAGAAAGCCATGGGAAGATTGTTAAAAGCTCCTCGCGCTGCCAAAGGCAATATTTAGAGAGGGAAATAAAATGCCTTGAATGTTAAGGGGAGTATGTGGGCATTAAAATGTTATGACTGAAATATCCTGAATAGTGTTATTCACTGGAGATGCTTTATATATGCAGGTACACTCAGTCCAAGATCAGGAATCTTTAGATATTCATAACTAATGACACTTTGTTCCAATAATGTCAATAGAGTTTGTTTGTTTAATAATCTCCAAAAGCATTTTCTGTCATTCTCGCCGCTTTGAAGCACACACAGATGCCCACAAATATTCAGATCCTGACACCAGGCTGACACTTTAATTTCTCAGAGGCTGAACACAAGAGCAGCCAGGGGGTGACAGACCATATTTCTGTCTTGGCTTATTTAAAAAAAAAAAAAAAAAGGAAGGAAAAAAACAAACAAACGACGACACCTCTAACCAGTAGCAGATACGACCCAGGAAGAGAGAGCAACTCCACAACAAGCCTCCCCTCAGGCCTCGGTCACAGACAACACAGCGAGCACCACTTAGACACAAACAACTGAGAATATATTTAAATATTTGTCTGGACAAGAGATGGCCGACAGTAGAAGAGCGACATCAGATCACAGAGTAATCAGATCATTGTAATGATCACATCTGACACATTTGAATGTCCTTCGGGAACGAGATGTTTTCATTCATTATCACATTCATTAGGGAGTGCAGTTAAACACCACCACACATCATTTTCTTTACAGCTTTTTAATTTTTAAGCTGCACCATTTCTTTAAAGCCATCACTTCTACCTTGATTTTAATATTTAAAAAAGCAGACACTTTCATAGTGAAACTTAATGTCAGAGTCCTTCAGTATTGAAAACTTAGGCCACTCTGTAGGAAGAGTTTTCCTGCACAGAGAACAAGACACCGTGAAAGAGCTCAGAAACTAAAATGTAGCAGGTTCCAAAATAAAAGCGATAATCAAGATAAGTTAGTTTCTGGTATTTGCATGTGAAGCCAGTTTGTTATCATTTAGGAATAAGAAAGCTCTTGAAGATTTTTGTTTTTTCAGATGATACTTGCACTTAGTTTTGAAAATGCTCAAAAATATTCCTTCCTGCACCTTGATACAAAGTCGCAAACTGTTCTCACCTGCTGCCTCGAGTTTAAAAGTTGCTACATTGAAAAACATGGGACATGCACTTCTTATTCTACCTCCAAATAAACTGAGGTTTGCTGGAGATGCTGCATCAACCAGATATTTAACATCAGTAAACATATTTTGTCAAAGATGACAAATTGGAAGACTGTTTCCAATTTTGACAGATTAATTGCAGCAGATCTTTGGCCGTGACTTTCAGAGAAAATGAGAGTGATGTGCAAACTCTGGTGTGGTGTGTGAACCCAAACTAAAGTGCAGTGAGCTCCCAGCTGGGAAAACATCACCACAATAATCCCACAAACACATTAATGCTGCATTTTTTTTTCTTTTTTGGGAGTTCTGTAACATCATGACTGCTGTTCAAAAAGCTACTTGTTTACTTTTTTTTGGGTTATTTCTGTTCAAAAATGCCAGAGCTAACCAAAAGAAAGCCACAACTGTAGTGCAATTTGTCTTTTATTTCCAGCTTGAGTTTAAACCAAGAAGACTACAAAAAGTGACCACACCCTCAACATTACCTCTCCTGTAGTACTTTCTGTTAACAAGAACATAAATAGATCCTTAGACAGCAGCTGGTTATTTAATCAAAACTACGAAGAGAAAAAAAGTTGAACTTTAATAGACCCTGGCCCTGAGTAATTCAGCATTGCCTGTCAAAAATGCCATAAATAGGAAAAACCACCTTATTGTTTATTTCATTAATGAATTGCATTTAAAAACAAACTGTACTCCTCTCATATGGCAAAGGTCCAAACTATTGTGTTTAAGTATTTAGTCAATGACAACAGGAGCAAATACATAAACAATAGATGCGGTTGAGAATAATGGCTTTCACTGAGAACCACTCCAAGGAGCAGAGAGCGACCGTGATGGGGATGCACGTTGGATATGTGTCAATATCTTGATACTTTTAAAACAAAATATTGCCAATAACCAATACCGAAAGGATCCGGAGTGGACAGATGCGTTGGCGCATCAATATCACATGTCCACTGATCCATCAAGTTCCTGCTTCCCGTTAACCGTCCATGAGAAACTCAGTTCTGCTCAATTGCATTAAGTTTAATCAAACCCAGCTTTATGCAAATGTGGCAAAAGTTTCATCTAAACTAGCTGCCGTGGAACCAAAACAAGGACGGAGTAACTAACTGCACTGTTTATCTGTTGCCTCAAATATTTTCAAAGGTATGTTTCACTGAACTGATTTAGTAATAAAAGAGACAGATTGTTCCTGAGCAGCCATGTTAATTTGGTTTGAACTCCAGGAGCAGACAGCCCTGAGACACGTTTGTCCAATCAGGTGCAGTGTTCAAATTCGTGCTACGTGCTAAAGCTTTTTGTGTCTCGCACACTAGCTATGCTACTTGTGATTAATGTAGAAGAAAACTAAATTAAAATATACACTTTGTTAACAGCGAGCTGGAGCGTGTCTGCACACGGCAAGCTCGGTTTTTAGGGCTGTGCGTAGATTGAAGCTCCGCACTGCTCAGTCCTGTACAAAAATGTTGCGGTTGAAGGAAAACCTCTCAGATGCAGAGAAAAAGAAAACCATGTGGACACGCAAGAGACGCACATCACTTGAGTACGTCTCTTTTTGTAGCATCTCTCACAGTGGTTGTGCCCAAAAGAAATATTCGGCATTCAACAATCCACGTCTCATGCCAATGTTCATCAGGAGATTCAGATGTTGTGCCAATATCGTTGTGCATCCCTGAGCCGTAACATGTCCACTCAAGCCAAACACACTCCTGGATACTATCTGCAAAGCACCGATGGTTTTGTAATAGCATAGAATTAACCTCTGGATGGAGCGCGGCGGGGGGAAGCGGAGAGGGTGCGTTCATTTTCGCTCTGACAGGTAGCTTGACACATGAGGTATTGGTGACAGGGAAGGGATGGCTGTTGCTATGAATAGAGGATCGACCACCCACCCACACATGCGAACACACAAACGCGCCTTAACACACGTCAACACATGCGCACGCAACGGGGGGCTGATTGAGAGAGTGTGAACTCAGCCCGCCGTTCGGATGGGGATGTGTTTGACAGCTGTGACTGACAGTCCAAACAGTGCCGAGGAAAAAAAACACACATCAACACCCGAAGGCTCAGAAGAGACCAAAAATACACACCCTGACATGTCCTCGGTGCTGCACGCCAGGCTGAAAAGACGCGAAGCGCCAACGCGCAAGTGCAAAGACACGCATGTGCTTTGCGCTCCGTTGCTCGGGCATGTATCGGATACATCTTTAATCAATCAAACGGGAGCAAAGTTACTTCTTCTGCTTCTCACAAACTTTTCCTTCACATGGTAACGTGTCGACTTCAGCAAGGCCAAGTCAGTTTTATTCATTCAGTACATGTTGTACCGATTGTATTTCAAAGTGCTTCACAGTGGGGAGAAGAAGCTAATTTAACTAATCAGACTATACAATCATTAAGAACAACAATTAAATACACTGATTAAAATATTAACCCCAACAAGCTCAGCAGAAACAGCTGATTTCATTGAAGTCTTATAAAAATAGCTAAACTGACATGTTATGGAAACGTGCATAGAAATATATCATTGTTAGATCTCTTAGAAACAATCTTCACAGACCTTACCTTTCAGATAAGAAAATGCAAAGTTACAAAATGTTACAAATACAAACCTACACATATACACACAGAGGCGACTCATAAACATAAAAACCAAAGCAAACTGTTCAAGTTCAATATGCAATAATAAATGTGTAAATAAATCATAAGGCAGAAAATATTTTTAAATCAAAAGGGATGAAACTGAAAAAAATGAAGCAGAAAAGAAGCTAATAGAAAAAGAAAGGATCGCATAAATATGAAAAATTTAGCAATAAATCTATAGAATATAAATTATAACCAACAAAGCATGATGTAAAAGCCATATTAAAGAAGTAAGTTATCGTTTGAGTAGAAAATAATTGCATATCAATCATATAGCTAGTTCCTTTGAAAAAGCCAAAAGGAAACGTTATATAGAAAAGTTATTCATGTCAGTGTAAACATGAACAACATGTGATTCTGCCACAGGTTAAATGTGCTCACAGACCCAGCAGCCATGTTGAGATTTTCTTGCAGTGCATTGAAAACATCACACGTCCAAGTCGACACTGGAGTCCCGCTGGATATGGCAGTGACATTGGATGCAGAGCTGGCGGCGCCCACAGGCCTCAGCTGATGTGTCATGAAAGTCGTGTAAATAGGGCAAAGGAAACACAACTGTGTCCGATCAAATAACCCTTGCAGGCTGTGGCAAACCGGCCAGATTTGGGACTATGGTGGGTTGGTGGTCGGGTGGCTTTCTCACCTCGACGATCAGTTCTGTGAGACTCAGCACAAAACTGTGTAGTATAAAGATGCACAGATGCTTAATGCTTCTTCTTGTTGTGTTTGCACTATGGGGGCGTCTGCTGGAAAGACCTCTGCACTGCCTGTTTCCCTCATGGCTGCACAGTTGTTGTACCATAACTTAAATTTTGTTGTTGTTTTTTAATAATATGTGAAATGTGCCAAATATGTGTGAAAATATAGAAAAAGTACTGAAGCCAAAACAAATTACGAATGCATACAAACACTAAACAAGACCAAAGAATTAACAAGCGAGTGCAGACCTGCAGTTACTTTTTAACAACTAACAGGGCAGGGCTGCATGTTGCGGTTACATCTAGCACTCTCATCACAAGTTTGGCTTCTGCACTTCTGTCTATATTTTCACACGTATTGTAGTTGACATGTTTTCCACAAGAATAATAATAATAAGGTATGTTGCAACAACAGGGCAGCTATTAGAAAAACAGGCAGTATAGAGGTCTTTCCACCAGACGCCCCCATAGTGCAAACACAACGCAGAGGAGCATTAATCATTTCTATGGCGGACGGGCCAGATCAAATTGAGAAGGGGAATGGAAGAACAGGAAGTGCTACGATGGCAGTGTCTAGTGAAAAGCTGTAATCTTCTTTAATAGATGTTTGTTGGTCAAGAATTAAACCTTGTTTCCATTCAAACTGAGAATTGACCCCTAACTCGTCCCATTCATGTAAAATGTTATCACTACTTGGAGAAGACGCACATCCCCCAAATGCAACTCCTGAACCGCCATGTGACAACGGTGCATGGGCGTAATCAATCTCTTGTTTCATCTCGTAGCCCCCAACACAACATGATCGTTCTTCGTAGGAACTGAGAGTCATTTCATAGGAAACAAGTTTCTCCTTCTCTCGGAACTGAGACAAAGTATTAGAACAACGTAGGCACCGATATGTCTCTTTTCAGGAGCAATGTTTGGTTTATGCTGCATGTTCTCGCCTCACAATCACTAGTATGAAGTAGACAAACGGGGTATTTATGAATCATGGTACACTCTCACTCTGGAGAACTTATAGAAAACACTGATGTTGCTCAATAGAGAGCGGCTTCCAGTAAAGCACCTTGGGTGATATAATTAACAAACCTGTTTGCGACATGTAGATGCACCTCTTGTTGGATTGCAAAACAAGTGAGATACCAAAGGAAATGCTGATTAGAGCTTAGACCTACACGTAACCTTGAGCCAACAAGAATCAAAAGACGCGCTCTCTGCAGAGTACTATGAAACCCACACAAAGATCACAGGAACGTATTTCAGAAAATCCCCCCAAAAAAGTCTTCAAAGTTGAACCCTGATGCTGTTGAAATGATACTGTGGCAGAGGTCTTATATGTTTTGTCTGGATATCAGACAAAAACACACACATGCACCTCCTTTTAGTAGCACCGATGATTCTCAGGGGGTCAAAAAGCAACATGCAGACGCCAAAGATCATCATTCTTGTGCTCGTGGCCGAGGAGGGTTAGAGTGTAATCACTACTAACAGCCGCGGTGTTCGTGCTTTTATGTGCACGTGGTCCAACTCACATTGTACGACCACACAACAATAGGCTGTGCAGGAGGGTGAGATACAAGTGCAACAATTCAACAGTGCGGTTTTACTAGTGTCTCTTTAGCTGCCCCACTTCACTTGGCCAGTCACTGCTACTTGCACCGTATACTTGGCTCAATTTGATCGTAAACACCTTTTAAGTTCAAAACTGAAGTCAAGTTTAAATCTTGACATATCTCGTCTTGATGTCTTTCACACATCTGTCACACTTGCAAAGCAGGGTGGGTTACCCGCACCCAGCCACAGGCCATGTGTGAATCTCAAACCACATTTCTAACTGCGCGGATTTGCATTTCCGCATGCACACTTTTCGCTCTCTCTCTCTCACACTCACATACACTCACACAGCTTCAGGACAGCGCGCACAAAAAGCAATACGGAAGAAAAAGAGGTGGGATGAGGGATTAGACCTATAAAAAAGGTGTCTGGTTTCCCTGCCCGAAGGCTGATAGTAGATATCACAACTCCTGAGTGGCTGTACACCTCATTATCAACTCCATTCTCCCTCGCAGCTTCCAGTAGCCTCCGTAGCCACGGGCCGCCTCAGTGACACCAAATACGAGAACAGTAGCTGTCAACAATGAGTTAATGGCAGAAACATTTGTTTCAAAGACGACTTTTTCCATCTGTTTTTTTTTTTTTCCCCTACACATTTTAGGCACAAAAATCTAAAAAAAAAAACAAACAAAAAAACAACTGAGGCTGAATACAATATAAACATAGGCAGTGCGTATATGGAATGCAGAAGAACTTTGGCGGTTTGGAAAAGGCAACAGTTTAAAGTTTTAACATAATTATACATTCCCTCGTGATTGACTGAAACCTTGCTGGTATGCATTAAAAAAAAAAAGGCAAATTGTTTTGACAAATTTTAACTAACGACTAACAATTGTGTTTTTGCGAGAGTTGCAGCGAAGCCTCCCGGCCCCGCTAACTGTGTTCTACTTTTTTCTAAGCAACAAGAAACAGAAATGAAGAAGCCAAGAATTACCAGCAATTTTATAAATAGAAACACAGGATGACCTATTGACCGTTTGTTTTTTTCACTTTTTCAGTTTTGTTAAGACTGATAAGTTCCTACTTCGTCAATCTTAAAATATTTCTTCCTCAAATGTTACTAAAGACGACACACTGATACAGAAAGAACAAATTATAGAGGCAAACCATGCTAAGATGACTGAATTGAAAGTTTCCCTTTGACTAGAAGCGATTGATACAGTTTGCTTTAATAGTTCTTTTTGAGTTCTTTAGAGGAGGTAGAGGAGTAAATCTTATTAAATCCTGTGTCAATTAAAGGTTGGAATTCACAGCTTAAACTCATTTTTGAATCTTTGAAAAGATTTCCCTATTTCTGGGTGCACTGGGAACCAGATTCTCATCCGTAAGATGGCACTGAACTGGAACTTTACAACATATAATAACTGGAGCGCAGCAAAAGGACGAGTCGAGGGCGGAGATAAAATATCTATTTCCTGTTGTCAGCTGGTTGCAGGGTAGACTATGAATCTTGCACGGTGTATAATATTAGCGAGAGAACCAACATTAAAATTCAAGCTACGTTTTTCCCCAAAATGATTTAATGACAATTTAAATAGATGTAACACTGGAGGGAGTAACCTTTTTCAGGTCAATTTGGCGCTAAAAAGCAGAGATGTCATGATTGACAACTGCTCTGACTGGAAAAGTCACTTGCGCTTGGGTTGGGTGGGTTCAGCGCCACACTCAGTCATCACTGTGCAAACTCGAAACACTTTTGGATGAGATGCTTTATGGGACTTTCTCACGAGGGACTACTTTTACCAAAATTTTGCCCCTGAACTAAGTAGCCCCTTTTTTTGTCAGCATTCGCACTGCTAGAGGGTACTACCACTTATGCGGGCAGAGGTTCCCCACATATGAAGGCCTTGATGTTCCTTTATTGTTGTAGTTAGCAATCTCAACACAGTGAGAAGAGTCCCTTTGAATTCTGGATTCAGAGGCTTTCCGTGTGTTTCAGTGAGAGTTTGTATGTGCTTCCTGATCATGCTTGTCATGTTAAGGGCTGTCGATCTTCCCCTATGTTCTTATTCAAATTCCATTCCTCACCGTCGTTTACATTCTACCTATAGTAGTTTTTTTTAAATATGAATGGAAGACAGCCTGTAATTAATGTACAAAGTCTTATGCTTTACCAATGTCACAGTCAAATAGCTTTTACATGCTCGCTCCACAAGGGGGCATAACAACTGAGGACGAACAAAGAATTATTAAGGATACTTTTTCAACAGGTGACAGCAATTATCACGTTCAATCAGCTTTGTTTATTTCTACTTTTTTTTTATTAGAATTATATTTAACTAATGAAATTGGTTCTAACAGGGCGAGTCAATTTATTTGGTGACATCGAGCTGCTCATGGGTATAAAAACGTACTTGGGGTATCGTTCTTCAATTTTGTGGACTGGTAACTTGTCCAGGGTGTATTACGTCACAGAAAATATCATCAGTTTTTGGTGACCCTAAGTTAGAATAAAGCAGGTTGAGGAAATGGACAGATTTTTTTTCTATTGTGTTGTGCTTTTCAGAAGGTCCTGCTTTTAAAGTGTTCCTCCAATCTCACTTTATCACGATGGGACCACCACAATAGGAGGTTAAAAGTACTCACTCAAAGTGGGGACAAGAAAACACCCTC
>OMNM01034817.1:20978-33495 GCA_900302745.1 Parablennius parvicornis | reverse complement strand
GCACAATGTTCACCTTCATGCGTGAGGACACCATGAAACAGACGACCAGACAGTAAATGTATCAGACACAATAAGTGCAACTAAATTAAGGCTTTGAGTTCCAAGGCCAACTTATTCAAATATTCATTATTTATTTATTTATATATTACACAGAATTGTGAAGGGGTGAAACACGCCTTTAAGCTTTTGAAGGACAAGAACAGACTGACGTTAAGATATAGTCCGTTGTATTAAAGAAAATCGAAAAAATGCAAGATAAATAAAAAAAAAATCCCTTCAAGCAACCGAATATAAACATGTCTGATTAACAGTCGAATTATGTGGGAAAACCTTTAGAAATCCAAGCCCACTGGCTGTGTCAGTCCATTGAAAAATACCTGCAGACTTATGTCAGAGCCGTGACACACACCGCTGCGCAGTTAGAACATGCGGCGAGCATAAACGTCAGTCTTTTCCTTTAACACGCTCACTTCCTCAGCAGCACTGTGCTTTTCTGTGTGTGTGTGGCCCTCGGCACGGGTATTATCCACGCATCTCTCAAGCACATATTTAATCATTGAGGAGGCAAAAAAAAAAAACTGTCGCAGTGAGGATAGCCAAGTTTGGGCACTATTTAAAGTGAGCCCTGGAAGATTGTGTGTGTGAGAGAGGGGGGTTGTCGGCGTGTGGGACAATGAGAAACAACACAAATGGGGCGAGATTAGTGGGCACAGAATCTCCCAGACAGCAAACAAGACAACAGAAAGATGTGGCTGGGTGTCGGAGGCTCGGCCTGCGCTTTGGCACGGGTGCTTGGCATGTGGCACCCTGCGTGCCAACGACAGCAGCTGCCAGCTGGGAGTGGGAAGGGCAGAGTCACTGCAAATATGACCACAATCCTGCTTTTTAACAAACTCGCATTGGGAAAATCTGTCCACAAGGCCAAGAGGGGCATCCATTTGAGTCGGTAGAATCAATATTATTCAGCTTCTTCAACGCAAATACTTGGAACTCATTCGTCAGTTGCCACTCATTAAAGAAGAGAATTTTTTTTTTTTTTTTTAAATCAGTTTCCACTTGTGTACTGTAACGCTTATTTGCCTCCAGGCTTAAAGTGACCCCCTGCTAGAATCAAGCATGAGGGATTTCAGTGTGTGTGCATTTTTAATCAGATTCAGAATGATTCCCGTTCCATGATATCATTTAAAAGTCTGATCTGCAGAAACGTTCTCTCATTGGCATGGTGGGGGCATCAACGGCTTTCAAAAAACAAAGACAAAAAAAAAAAAAAAACCTTTGCGTCATTGTTGCACCATCTCAGATCCACGATGGATCTTCAGCATCACATGTAAAAACTAGGAATGTTGCAGAATTTGTTAAAATGCTGATGAAACTCCAATTTTCACTACATTGGATGTAGTTGTTGTGTTTAAAAAAAAAAAAGAGAAAAACACTGATGTGTGTGATGTGACGTGTTCTTTATCACAACACAGGAATCACACACAGCAGCGGCACCATCTGCGGTGTGTGTAAATTTGAAATCCCTAAAATTTTATTACAGATTGAGAGCTAAAGGCACAACTATATTCATAGTTTAAATGTCTTAAATCATCAAAGGACTGAGGACAGTTTTAGGTGGTAAAGTGAGCTTGAAGCACAAATTTGACAACAACTGAAAAACATCATGGGAAAAATATGTTCAACAACAACCAAAGCGAAAATGAAAGTTAGATCAAATCAGAAACATACAAAACCATGTTGGCCATCTCGACTAAATCTTAGCTGACGGTGAACTTCAGCACCTTATCATCTAGATTTGAATACTCATACTTAACATCAACTGGCCCCTTAAGATGAAGCGATGTTCAAAGAGATGACGAAGCAAACGTCCAATAGAAAATGATTCATGTATCACTACAACTCAACAGAGATGGGTAGATTAGACAAACAAATTAAAGACTAAAGAACTGACATTCCCCAAATAATCTTTAATAAAAGGGATAGAGTGAGTTTCGTGTTACACAGGCGGATCCGAGCAGAAACTGAGCCTACTGAGTAACTGGTGCCGATGAGCTGTCCGACCCTCAAGGCTGACTGACTGCAGATGGCAGAGAGGTCTGGTGGTTGCCCTGCGACGCCCCGCCGGGGGCAGAATCAAGGGCAGGGCTCAAAGCGCCGTGCGCTCCGGGTGTGAGTGTGTGTGGATGGCTGGGCGGGTCACATGGGCCTGCACTAGCAAGTGCTTCCATACACATACACACAGCAGCAGCTCCATCTGTCTTTGACATGGGAGAGCTTAATGACAGAGGCAGAAAAGCCAAAGAAAAAGCCTCTTCGCTCTGTCTCCCTCCCTCCCTCCATTTTCCTTCCCTCCACCTCTCCCATTCTTGACCGCACTTCCCAACATCAATGCTCCATATGGAGCTCTCTGGAGCAGACTTTTTAAAACTCTTCTCGGCCTGGCACACAATCAATAAAGACATCTAGACGTACACTTTACTTGCACACCAACTGCAGACTTTTAACGAGTGTAATCTGGCACAGCGGCTGGAACATACTCTGGTACCGGTGCACACATTATATGTATTGAAAACAAAGTCATGAAATTCCCCAATGTGTGCTATGCAGAGCCAACCTGGACTCTCGTGTATGCACGCAGACAATCTCTTAATGCTTGTTCTATCTTTAATGAAGTCTCCTTTGTGAATCCTGCAGCCTTGGACTCCTTTCTATTGCCTACCACCTGCCTCTATTCAGTCCTCAGATAACATGGGTCCTAAATTGAGACTGGCACTCCTGACCAGACGCAATGGATCTACAAAAGAGATCCTCATCAAACTGATTTGCCACAGTTTAAAAAAATTCAATGGGGAATGTAGTATCTCCAAGCGGGAGGTTTTAAATCACCTCTCTCAGGTCTGACAGAGCTCGAGGGATATGGTGGAGCTGGTAAATCTGAAGAGATTTCTGAAGAAACACACTCTCTAAATCTCTTCAGATACATTTTCAGGCACAAGCGATGAGCCTTGCTCCATATTTAGGCAGAGAGATGAACAGGAAACAAAAAAGTCAGCGCGATCAAACCTCAGGCGGTGAAGTCAGACACCAAATATAAATAAACTGTTTTTTGGTTAACATGAGAGTGAAATTTCCTTGTTTGCATCTAAGACGAGAAACGAACACTTATGACGTTTTCCACTTTAGTATCTTGTAAAAAAATTAAATATTGTTAGCAGTGCCACGTTGGAGCAAAACAAAAAGTGCTGAACAGATGTTAGGATTACAAATGAGGCTGCTCTCTGCTTGCACAACCTCTCTATTAAGAGTGATCATTTCAACATGCGCTTTATTGTCCAATCTTGTGAGGGTGCAGTTGAAGCATGTCTGTGCGCACACAAAAATAGAAGTGAAAGCTCCTCTGCCCTCAGCGTGCATATAATCAGGTCGCTATCGAACCACAACGGTAAATAGATCTATATTGAACCAAACAAAAGTACCAGGCGGGAAACAAATGAGCCTCCAGATAGTTTTGCTCAAGTCAACAGCATGAAAAATATGTACGTGGAGAGCGAGATTAAGCCCATGTGGGAGTAAAGATTCCAGGGGAAGGCACACGGCAACGAGAGCTCGCAAGATTCTACATCCACGGTCCAAAAAAAAGCTGCAGCAAAGTGACAAGTGCGATACAGCCAAAGACGCGCGAAGAAAGGCTGGGGTTTGGGGTTGAGGCGGGTCATGTGCTCGGGGGAAACTGTCAGGAACGAGAAGAGAGGGGGACGAGGCGAGGGAGACTTGAACCCTGAGTGAACCACCCTTTCCCGCTCCGCTCTCCCCCTTCTCACTCTCTGCTGAGTTGATGACTCACTGCTGGAACGAGAGGGAACCCAGGGGGGGTGGGGGTGTTGTGAGCCGTGGAGATCCACCGCAGCAGCAGTGCTGTAGCTCAGGCCGCGGTGGATCAGGTGAAGGAGAAGTTACTACACGAGGTAGCTCTTAAAAGTTTCCCTTTGACAGGTTTGGTATTGAGACCATTAACTTCTGGTGGAAGAGAAACCTGTTCACATTTAACATTATCAAACCTTAAGTTTAAGACTTCGCCAACAGCAAAGTTTCAGTTTTGAATTTACAAAATGAAAAATGTGGCTATAGGAAAAGTGTAGTCAACTATTCTCTACTTGTTTAAAGAGGTGGAAGTATAAGTGAAATATAGTAACATAAGGAGAGTAACAAAATCCCCTAAGTAGATTTTTCTGGAATCCGATTTTCATTTGAGAAACATTTTTTTCCCTCATGTCTTTACTTTCACTCCTCACATTTAAACAGCATATGAACGTGCATTGTGTTCTGCATCCTGATTGGATAAAGGGCCTGTCATGCTTCCCAACGCGGAGTGCATGTGGCAGCGGGTGCGCAGTCGATGGTGTTCATGCTCCACTTCTGGGTTCTCGGCAGCGCGCGTTCCATAACTTAACATAACGATCTCTTTCTCGTTGTGGCATTCTCATACTTTCCTAAACTTTCCTGTTTCACTCCAGGAGTTTTGAGTCGTCACTGTCAGAGGAACTGTGAAATACGTGTGAGCCACTATTAATAATTTCTTATGTATCCAACCTTGTAAGTTGATCATTAAAATTAAATTTGTTATTTCTAAAAGCTATCATATTTATTTATAGCAAAACGTTTATATTTTCATTTCTCAAACAAATGTTTGAGCCTGAAAACGGGTTTTGATTTTTGGTTTCATTCTATAATACTGTAGGCTACAGTACTTATGAAATGGCATCCTTCTAATGAGAAACACAATTACCTTTTCACTCAGAACTAATAGAAAAATTGATTCACTGTTGTCTGTCATTACAGATGACTGAACTGCTGCACTGTGCATTACAATATTTCTCATTTTATTGTGTATGCACTTGGGCATGCATCTATGAGCATATCCCCCACTACCAAAAAAAATACAAATCAAAATACAAGTGTTCAAAGATAGTCTGGGTTAAAATATGGCCTTAATGTCACTGAGGAGTCTGTGATTTTAAACCAGAGCAGTCATGGCTGAGCTCTTATTCATTGTTGTGGTTTATGGCTCTCGCTCTCTCTTGTTGAACTGAGGGCAGGCTGGATGCTGGTGTGACAAACAATGCAAACAGTATGCAAGAATAGACAGCCTGAGGCCAGTTAGTGAGCTTGCCAACTTTAGAAAATATCTTTGCAGTAGAACAGATGTTGTGAGAAGAAGTGTTACCTTTATTTCACCGTTCACAATAATATAATGATCTGAAGGTTTCAATACATTCTCCAAAGCACAAAGCAGTGTGACCTGACTGGATATCAAAGATCGTTTCAAGGGTGTCTTGATGAAAAAGTGCTTATGCCTCTAAAAATGTGTCTCCTTGCTGGATTTCAGCCCACGGCACAAATTGACCCTCAAGTGTTAGCGTGTTCCACAGACACAAATGACAAAACTAAGCAGCCAGACGTCCCAGAGCACATTAATTATTAGCAATCAAAAAAACACATCTTTGAACTTGTAGCTAAAAAACATTTCCTTAACCATATTAACAGGAACAGTCATCACTCTAACTAATGTAGGCTGTATATTTCAACACTTAGTTCCCACGTTGACGCTTCCGTATGCAACTCAAACACAAACTCTCAAGGTAACAGCGTGGGAAAGCAAACAACAACCCATTAAAGACAAGAGTCTTTTCTCAACTGATCCTTGAGTTGTTCCCTTCTTGAGTCACCACAGCAGGTAATTTGACCTGGATGTTTAATTTGGCAAAATCTTTAGAGTGGATCTCATGACTGATGCAACCTGAGCAAGTGGTGTTGAAGGAACCACAGCGGTGAACCATCAGTAGTAGGATTTGAACCTGCAAACCTCTGGTTACAAGCCCTGTTGCTTCAAACTTTTTTCTTGAGGGACTCACATTTTTACAATATATATAGTTTCTTTGTTATATTTTTTAGGAATTACTTTCTTTTCTCCGAGGACCAAATCTTTCTACACAGTCTTGAGGTGTTTGGTGACCTGGTGCTGCTTCAGCTGGCTCATTTTCAAACATTCCTTCACCAGTTTTTCACCACAATTCAACTCATTAATCAACTAATTTTGTACAATTCCTCTACGAAGCCACATTCTGTGTTACTCTCTTCTTGCACTTTGTCTTTCCCCAATTCATCTCCTTAGCCTGACGAGCTGCCATTTCTTTCTCCCACTATTTATCTTTGCGGATATTGCAGACAAAATATACACAAAGTGTTTAAATGTTGTTGTTTTTGTTTTCCAAATATCTTTATATAAATAGTTTGGCCCCCCAGGTTTCAAATCACTGCTCTAGGCGACCACTCTCCTCAGTTACAAGACTTTATAACATGGGTAAATATCATCTCAACAGCTGATACGTTATATTGTCTTCTAACCAGCATAAAATGCAGTGTCATTTAGGTTTGGTTAGTTTTATTGTTTATAGCATTTAAAATCATTTAGAAGATGGTAATGGGCCGTAACAAACTATTACGCCATGACATTACCACTAGAGCTTTAGATGTCAGACTCTTCATTAAAAAAAAAAAAAAAAAAAAAACTGAAATAAATACTCTAACATCATAATATTTACACTTCTTCTCACTCAAACAAATCAATGTGATTGTATTTCTTGGGTGTAAATGTGGCCATCTAAAATCAAGGGCAGTCTTAGGACATTTATCAACTAACTACTCTTTTGCCCTGCCCTTGCCTCAAAACCACCCCAAGGACCGACTGCGCAGCGACACGACAAAAAATAGAATTCCTGGCAGAACCAGAGAGAGCTCGAGAGTGAGACATGACCTTTAGCTCACATGCTGCGAGATGATCCTCAGCAAACCAAACCAAATGGAGCGACCGCAGCACGCTTGTGTCTATAACTGCAGTTTAGCGAGGAGTTTGTCAGCTCGAGACTGCCGTCTGGTTCCAGTGCCATGACGGGGAGAAAGGAGGGTGGCAGCGTTCCGAAGACTTGTTCCCCTCCAAAACATCTTTCCAAAATAGTGAACTCGGTCATTAAAAAGACATGAAAGATGTTTCTTGCAGTTAAAACCACAAACAGATGCGAAAACATAGTAAATCCAATATGGTGAGGCAAAGCATAACTCTACCCGTGATAGTTAGATGCTTTTAATTAGAAGTAACTGCTAAGGCTTGATCTATAGTCTGTGACTGGCATAACTGTTGCACTCGTGGTTTTGCACTAAAGCTCGTTTTAGGGTTTTAATTGCATCGACAAATTCTTAAAAATTGCTTATATAGTATATTACCTTCCACTTTTTTTTATCATGATTAGAGTAGACAATGTTATTTTTGCAGAGGGGGTGCATAACAAACAAAAAGGGGATAAATGAAAGTGAAGCCTCGTTCATTTGCCTAGCAGACACTTTGACGAGCTCGGGTTGTGGTTGAAATACTTGTGGTTCAATTCTAATAAAGCTAGTAGGGGTGATAGACTTTGCTGGTGACAATTTTAGGATAAACTCGAGGTTCTGAAAGACACAACTCAGTTTCCTTCCATGAGCTCATGTGCAAGCCCAAGTAACATTCTTCAGACGGTGCTTCCAAAAACGATCACAACTGTAGAGAACATCAAACTGCAGCCACAAGCGCAAGATGATCAACCACAACATTAACAACCCTCTGTTCGAGGGAAGAAGGGGAAAAAAAAAAAAAGGCATTGTTTTCTAAACCACAATCAATAGAGCGTTCCACAAAGTGACACACATGTCTATTACTTCACTGGGAGTCTAAGCAAAGGCCCGAACCTCCTGACGTCAACGGCCGCAGGAATGCCACCAGGCGGATTCTTCACTCAAACTCTCCAGCAGCCTTAGTTAAACAACCAGACAATGCAAAGAAACATTTGGAGATAACAGTTTGCCTTTCCTGGAATCCTAACACTCCCCTCCTCTTTGCCTCGCTGTACTTTTCCTTTAATATTTCAACGACGCACCACTGCTCCTCTCTACGGCTAGGTTGCTCTTTTCCTTGCTGAATGCGGATCCAGACTCCTCGTCTCCCCGGGGCTACTGTCACTTGTTTGGTCACATACCAGCAGTGTTCTCCCCGGAGGCCGACCCCAAGAAATCATGAGCCAAGATAAAACATTAAGGCTTACGACCATGACAAATACATCCCTAATGTCACGCAAGTGACGGTGTCAACACGATTACTGAGTTAATGGTGAAGAGCAGTAATTTCTACGATAGTTATTCTACAATATTCACATTTTTATGGCCAATAAAATAGATTTGCTCACTCTGAAAAGTATGTCAAATATCAACAACTGAAACACAGGCTCATTCTGGGTCACTGAACGCATCAGTCGAGTCTGTCAAGAATAACAAGTTTTATTGTAACACAAACGTAAAGTTAGACTTCAGTGAAAATGGTCAACTGGATACAACACTGCAAAGCCTTTTGAGACTGACCTTTTTGTGTTTAACATACTTACCAGGATTTGACTGAGTCTGGTTATTTATGTACACTGTGCAAGAAGTTTCATTCTGCAACAGCATTTTTATGGTGTTCAATTTACTCTAAGGTTTCAAGATAGAGTTTTATTGAACCCTAAGGAAACTCTTGTGCCAGATAGTTTCTACAAAAATAGTTGTATAAGGGCAATAATGTCTAGATGGAACAGAGTTCTCACAGGATTTTGTAAGACTATGTGGTGGACCTTTCGTTCAAATCAATAAGGCAGTGATGTCTAATTTTATTACTGGAGGGCCAGTGTCCGGCATGCTTTTCACTTCTCTCTGCCCCAACGACCTATGAAATTTGTCATCATGGAGCACTGCGAAAAGCTTGATCGTGATCTGCTCTTTACAGTGAGATGGATTGGACATGGTAGACATCTAAAAAGAAAAAAATTAATTCTGGTCCACAGTTCTGCACTCTACAAGAACAAGGCGTCTGTGAGCATTTAGAAAAGTCAAGCATAATTTAATTCATATGCATTTTTTTATTTCCATTTAAAATGTAAACATTTCGTAATTGTAATGTTATTATTTAAGATGCACCTGAGTTCACCAGAAGACAATTGTATTTACTTTTAAGTTGAAGGCATCAATGCTCTCCCTTGTGGGGAAAGTGGGAGTGAGCAATGATTTTTTTCAAAAACTGAGTCAACCACAATACAAAGACAGTAAAGATTCATTGAGAAACCACCAGATTTGTAAACCATAGTGGTTTGAAAGTAAGAACAGTGCACTTCCCCCAAAAATAGATCCGTACAGTCACATCTTCTTATCATAGTCTCTAATATTCAGCACCCTGGTGTTATCCAGAGTTCGGCATCACAATAGCACCTAGGCCTCAAAAACAAGAGGAACATGTTGAGTGCCCTCCGTGGATATGGGGCTGAAAGGGTGAAACATCAATTTGCTCAAAATGAACAGTCAATTGGTGATCATATCGGGGAATTAGAAGCCAGCTATGGGGGGTAGATGTTGTTTCTGAGTCAGTCATTCAATGACTTTCACATGTTGTATGTTACATGCGTTGGATAGCTGCGTTGATGAGCATGAGCAACAGGAGCATGAGAGCAACATCAACATCAACTGGAACAAAAACGGCGATCCTGTAGATCTGTGCAAGGAATCAGCCGACACTGGAGAACGTCTGTAATCAAGACATACTTGACAAGTCGGGCAAATTTGTGCTAGTCAGTATGTGTGCATCCAAGTTATGATAAGGATATTTAAAAAATATTTAAAAACTGAAACACGATAAGTTTCATTCCCTGTGGCGTTTTCTTTGTTTGTTTGTTTTTTATAAAACAAGAGTTGACCACTCAAACCTTTGCCCAATTATAACAATTATATCAAACATTATACAACTGAAATAAATATAATTTCATTTGTGGTCTATTTTACATCTGGGTCTGTCCTTTCAGGCATTTAGAACATGCTTCAGCAGCATTGAGAACAAACTTTCAGTAATAACACTGAGGGTTTCACACGATTACAGCTTTGAATTGTAAGAAACTGTGCATTCTGCAACAAAAAAGGGGCAATAATGCACTAAATATAGTGGCCGATTACATGAAAATTAAATAGTAGATGAAAATTAATTTGTCAAAGTTAAACCCAAAACCAACAAGGCTCTATTTTCCTAACCTACATTGCCACGCTTAGATCTACAAAACTCAATATGGCAGTGTTGTAAAATGTCAATTCAAGGGCTTACAGAGATCAATCAACACTTCAACACTGAGAACAGTGTTTTCATCCGAGGCATGAGCCATTTACCCAGAGGGGGTGAGACCGAGCTGACGCTCTGTGGCTCTCCGCTGCCCTTATATGATGCCACCAACAGCCGCAAAGGCAGCAGCAGCTTCACTACAGACTAGGTTATAGTGTGCCACTCCCCTCTTATCTAATACAGTAATAGTGGCAGTTGCTTCCAGCTGTGGGAGGTGGCGTCGTCAGGGGCTTTCCCAACACGGGAGATCCTGTGTATATTTGTAACCTTCCTCTGGATGGATGAAGCAGCCTGGTGTGGCTGTCAGAGATCAGACGAAGCGCTCTGAACAATGCCTCTGAGCTCTCATATTCACCACTGAAAGTCTAATGCTGGATTCACAGAATAAAGTTGTTTTTTTCTTTGCCATCATATTCCCCTCTTTCAGGAACAAACAAAAAGAGTTCCAGTGTTTGGCCTAAAATTGTTTCCTCTCAATTTCATCTGCTCCAACATAGGAAATAGGTACGCGTTTGCTCACTGAAGCGGCATGAAAGCAAACAGCCGGTCAGACGGGGGAATGAGCTTATGTTTTCTGAATGAAACATCCTGAATGTGAAAGGACAGCGGGGGCAAATGTGCTGACACAGTAGAAACTACCTCTCCCCTGGTGGAGCTGTAATCACTACAAGCGGCAAAGGAACAGAGGAAGGGAAAAGGCAAACTCTGGGTCTGAGGAAATTCTTTTGGATGTGGATAGTGAATGTGAGAAAAGACAAAGAGCGGCCCCACAACAAGAGTCGGCACGGAGGTACGAACTTCCACCGCCTGTCACATTTGCCTCTTGTTAGCTTTCTGTCTCTCACGTCTTAGCTAAGCAATGAAATGCACGCCAACAACAACACCGAGAAGGACTTGGGCCTCTATCAAACATGACGCCACGGCTGTTTTCAAAACCACACTCAGAATGTTCCGTTCCATCTCTGCTGAAACACGACAGCGAGATTTTTGGAAGAACTCGAGACGAGAACTATGAGCTCACACCGATACATTCCAAGCCTTGCACAAGTAAATAAATGGGCTTCCTGGTTGTGGGTTTATATGCGAAATTCAACCCTTTCATCAGACTGTGGGTTTTTGACTTTCTTTGACCTTGCACCTTTAAGTGATAGCACTCAGCCAAATGTAATATCAATGAAAAGAGTCACTGTGTTTTGAATGAGAGGGAGGGACGTACAAGTGCATGCTCTAAAAAGGAATTCAGGACTTGAAGCCAATAATAGCTGATAGTCCTACAACTTTTATATTAATACCCGTCATTACAACCTTTTCATTATGATCATCATTAAAATTTAACCAGTGGTAAGTAAGTTTACTTCCTTTTTACAACACATGATTATTTTACATTCAAATAGACAATATAACAAATTTAAAGCACATTTTACAAAACCACACAAGCATATCCTTGTTATATTTAGAAAATCTTAATTTTGATGAAAAGCACAATTCCTTTTAAATAATCACTTGTAAGTTGTGAAAGTTGAATAAATGCAATCATGCTTCTGTTCATACATGTACTTATGCATTTAAAAACACTCATCATATATTGTATATTCCCTTTGCTCATTGGTTAACCTTGTATTGTTATTTCATTTTTTACAGTGCAGGAAGTATGTCAGTAAATCTGATTTATAACAAACACTTGAGCAGGTGGCGGAGAACCAAGGAGGAGTGCAGAGCTGGCGGCCATCCAAGCCAAATTACACAAAAATGTGCATTTCTATCCCCTTGGGTGTCTCCTGTGGTTGTTCCCCCGGGAGAGTCAGACACAAGCAGCCCGGACGGCGAAACAAGAGAATGAAGACACCGAGTCAACCGGGGTGTGTGTGGTGCTTTAAGAGGCCCATCGTCACTCGAGCAAACAAGCTGAATCTGAACCCTGAATGAAACTATAGGCTCTGGGGGATATTTCAATCATGTGAAGTAATGGATATGCATGAACTTCCAAAACAATAGGCTACTGTACGCACAAGAATAAATCCCCCTAAAGATGTCTGGCAGTGGCACATTTGCTTTGGTGCTTTGCCTGTGACTTCTGCACAGCCCCCCTCCTTTGGCTTGTAACCCCCACATGCCACACACTTTGAAGATTTTCACAGCTCTGGGTGGATAGAGGGCCGCTTTGGAGGCTGCAGGATACCGAGGTGACACACAGATCGGGTAGCTTGTATCATCTCCCTCGTTAACCTATCCAGCTAAGGTAGCAGAGCGCACCGTGTGTGTGCATGTGTGTTGGGCTGCCTCTTTGAGGGGTGTGTG
>OMNM01034817.1:0-18064 GCA_900302745.1 Parablennius parvicornis | reverse complement strand
GGAAAGCCCCAAATGAACATACACGGCAAAACCAACCCCTCCCCTTTTCCTACCAGCACACACACACACAAACCTCCAACGAGCTCTGCAAATGTCTGTCACCCACTGAGCTGTCTGTGGGGATTATTGCCTCGACAGTGCAAAAAAAATAGGCTTGTGTCTGTGCCTGCTAATGTGCAGGAAAATAATTCAAATCATGGTGTACTCCACAACAGATAAGGCAATTCTGAACCCAGCACCAGGTCCACACTACAACCCATTCATGCTAAATGATATAGCCACATTGCTGATGAGTAATGACCTGAGAAAAACAAAGCAGCACCACTCTGCTAGGAAATGATATACATCCTTGACAGCCTTGATCAATCCCGTGGACAGGTTGAAAATGTTAAATAAGTCAAATTTCCCATTAAAAGCCTCGACTGACTCAAGTTGTACGAGATGTATGATTGAGCAGCAATTACCAAATGCACTCTAGGTATAATGGACTCTTTTAAACCGATGAAATGTGATGATCTTGGAGATAAAAAAAAAAGAAAAACATTTGTTATGACTCACACAAAAAGTGTGCTTCATGTTTTGTTGTTCGGGAAGTTGCTTATCTTACATTGGAAACCCAATGAGGAAGATGTTTTTACGTTCTTGGCCACAGCATCAGTCAGTCATTACACTGAACATCTAATGACAAACTACAGGGATTGATTGGGCTAATTAGGAGATTAGATCATTTCAGAGGCTATAGGGCTATAGGACATATGGCAGGGTGTTAATTGGTGGATTTATCTTTTGGATGCCATCCACATTGAAGTAACTGTCACAATTTTACAAGAATTTTAATTTGTGTTTGTGAATTTGGTAAACTTGAGGAATTAAATGGTTACAGGTTTTCTGTGTGATTGAAAAGTCTGTTTTTCTGTGTTAGCCTTGAGATAGAGTGATAGCATATGTGGACCCGGCATTTAACACTGTCAGCTGGCTTTGGCACCCCACAACCCTGGTCTGTATTTAGCAGGTCAACACATCCAACGGTGTTGGATTTTTGCATTTTCATAAATGTATTTTCACTATAGTCCAGCACCAATCAAACGAGCCCCACTAGTGTATAAATAATGGATTTGTTTTGGTTATAGAAAATGAGAATTACATCTTGACTGTGGTCCTCGGCTAAATTGTGTAAAGATGGATACCTGTCTGCATGCAAATAAAACATTTGCTGCAAATCAGAAAACTGAATAAATCCACCAGGTTGTGCTTCTTAAGGACATATTGTACAGTTGTCATGTCATACTTAATAGTATTCAGAGTGATTTCAACAGGGAATTCTTGTCAGACATTGCTAAAATATTTATGCATGCAGGAGCAAAAACAAAAAAAAAAAAAACAAGTCCACTTAACAGTAATAAAAACATAAAATACAGATAATTATTTAAATCTCCGTGTATGTCAATTCTTTTGGGGACATTTGCAGCACATTTTACTGCAGCAGTACCAACATTAAATTATGATATCGTTACATCTGTGTATGGACCTATGCTTTTCTAAATCCTGCAACATTTGTGTCATTTTCAGTGGTGATAGGGTTAAAGACACATGGCTGTGAGTGTTGGGGTGAATTCCGTCCTCAGGTGCACTCTACATAAATAAACACTATAAGAATGGAGCTTTCTTCACACGTAGGATCGTTGTTTATGTAGTAAATAGTATTTTCCAGCTCTGCTCGCAAAGTCGCAAACGTGCACGCCATTCGCTCAGGTGCGGGGGGTTTCTTCGAGCTTAAATATTTACACGCAAAGCAAAACACATAAAGCTGCAAAAGTAAATGTAAGCCTGCGAGACATATTGGTTACAAAGCCCCGCAACGTGTTTCAGTCAAACGCCGCTAGCTGACGTCCATTATCGGACATCCAGTCGGGTGAACGTGCCGCCCGGCTAACTGAGGGGAGCACGTTTTCGAAAAACAAACGCAACATCTAGGAATCACACGAGTGCTTTCTTATGGGAACCATTGCAGGTAAATTGAAATTAAAAATAAAATTTAAAAAAAAAATGTTTAAAGCGTGCTGTGTGTTTGTGTTCTGCTCGCTGGGCTAGCCTGGGAGCTAACAGCTCGCTCGTTGTCTGGGAGAAAAGACCACCGGGGGTGAAGTATCGCTTTAGCCGGGGCTAGCTCGCAAAACACCGCAGCAACAGTCAGCTCGCGCAAGTAGCGTTCACCAGAGGGAGAAAACACACACACACACACACATAGAGAGAGACAAAGAAAAAAAAAGACCTTCCGTGAGAAAACAAGTGGCCCAAACCCTGCACTGTAACCACGCGTCACCGCGCGCGTTAAAATGAACACATTTCGTGGCAATAACTTAAGGTTCTTCACAACTCCACTCCCCAGCAGCCAGCCCCAGAATCTCAGACTCACCCTGTCACAACAGGCGCCATCTTCCACAAACTCTCACCAAAACTCCAATACTCGCGATATCCTTTCTCTCCCCAGCAGCCCAACAATCCGCCGAGACAACAGAAGCAGACTGGAGGTGTAGGGACGAGGGAGACGGGCTAGAAAGGGGGTGGGTGAGGAAGACAGAGAGAAAAGGGGAGAGAGAGAGAGGGGAGGAGAGAGAGAGAGTGAGCGAAAAGGGCAGACGCCACAACAACAGGCGTGGGAAACTTCCAAGATCACGCGAGAGTTGGAAAACTCTCACAATAGGCGAGCACAGAGGGAGCGTCTCCTATCGCGAGACTTGCAGCAGAGCGGAGTAGTTGTTTATCTTGTGGCGCTGAAATACTATTCCCACGTGTTTACCGGGTAATAAATTACAGCACCTATCGGTTTGAAGGAGGGGGAAAAAAACCGCTGGTGGCGAGGAAACTCGGTTTTCCCATGCTCTCACACACAAACACACACTTTGCATCCTGTCTCTTTATGGCATCTCTGCAGTTTTCAGCATGAACAGCTGTTTGTAATTACCTCCAGATAATGTTATTATACTGTAGGGGAGAGACACTTCATGACTTCAGTGCAAAACAAGACAAAATGTGTTTTAAATAACAGTGTGTGTTTACATATAATGAGCTGACTTTAATACAATAAATATTTATAAATAACTACACCTGGTTTTCAGCTAATCCTCCTCACATAGTCCAAGCCGAGTACTTCTGTGCTTTTTTCCAAGTGCATACTTTTATACATTTTTCACCATGTAATGTAGTTTAAAAACTATGTTTTTACTGAGTATGCCCATGATTTGAAATATTAGTCATTCATCTGCTCCATTGTAGCGAAAACATTGTTGTTTATAAACTATTGTACTGTTGTGTAAATGATTTTTCCTATATTGTTAATCTTAAAGCTACATACACTGTAAACTAAATGCACTGAACACCTGTTTTATCGTTTTAAATAAATCTAGTTCAAGGAGTTTTGGAAGTACAACTTTTTACTTTCTTTAGAGTATTTCAACAGTACCTTTAAATGTTGTTAAGTACAATTAAAGCAATAGAATAGTAATGGTGTCATTTTATGTACTCATTATACTTATGCTATTAGTATATATCCAGGTAGTGTTTATTTATGGTATGGTTCAATATTCTTTTTACTGTGCCAGTAACTCATCTATTCATCCCTCCAAAAAAAGTCAGTTATCTAACATAGTTAACTCGAGGGTTGGGAAAAAATTAATGTGTGAACAAGGTAAGTTGAACCTTCTTGCTTTGAGTACAGTCATCCCCAAATGCTGAAATTAATTGTATGTAACATGAATAATTTGGAGTCAACACAGAAGCTGTGGGCACCTGACAACCTGCAGGGTGTTCAATACAAACATAATTTAAAACTCTAATTAGGGAGTTTTTTAACTAGTAGTCCATTGATTTACTCTGCGCCCTTGAAGTAGCTGAAAGGTTCTCAAGGTTGACGACCCGCTGATTTAGCGTCTCATTAACTCTATCAATACTAAAGTCCACCACTGGGACTGACAAACACTGCTGTAAATCACACGTGGAACGGTTCTGTACCTGTTAAAACACACTCAGCGAGAAAAGACCGATTCAGAGTTGTATACTGCACTTTCAACATTTTGTCTGTTGAAGGATTTTATTGGCACTGACATAACCTTAGCATTCAGGATGTTGCACAATGGCGTTTGCTAAAAAAACTCAAATTATGCAACTGCTAATGATCTCATTTACAAGGACTAACCTGTCTTGCTTGTTTTAGGGGAGAGAAAAAGTTACATTTGCCTCATTTGCACAATGTTTCCAATATTATCTGTATGGGACTAAAAAGCACAGTTACTTTTTTACATGTAAATACTTGTTGGTTGCTTAAATATTTTGGCCACTGGCAAAAAAATTGTCACACTTGACCAGACAATGCTTGTTTACCTCAGATCTGATTTAACTATGAGCGAAGGCAGGATAGATTATGTTCATGTCATCACTCCATTACAGGTCAAACAGTCATCATTTAGCCTGAAATACTTGTATTTGGTATGTGGAGGGAAACCAAAGTAACATATGGGGTGAACATGCAAACAATCCTGGACTTGAACTGGGTATTTTCTCAATGTGAGGTGAGAGTGCTAACCACAACACACGGTACAGTGTGGCCCAAAATAAGACCCTAAATCTTTTATTGTCACATGAGAAGAATCTTGTTGTTTATTGACTTGCCTCGATTTGCTTGTTGCTCACTTCTTCTGTTCAACGCTAATTTTAATTTAGTGGAATGTACCATATTTTGCTATTTGTGGCCACACTGTTACTTGTTTTTGGATACTCAAAAAGAGGGGGGTAGCTCCTTGTGCTAACTGACTTCACTTCCCCTGTTGTCCTCGACAGTGCGTGTTTCCAAAAGACCACCGACCACAAGCATGTGAGGTGTTGATGCTGCGAGGATGCACTGATTGGAAATAAGAGCAAGAATTAATGGAGGGCTTCTACACACCAAATTTACAACTCCCTCCGGGAACATTGCAATCCCTGTTTAGAATGTGGAAACAATGGTGTGAACACATGTGAATGGGCCATACAGGGCAGATTAGTGAATTGCCATCACATTGGGGAGTCCCATGACCACCCTCCACACCAAACCCCAGTCCAAAATACAAGGGAGGCTATTATTTAGAGTAATCATGCTTGGAAATGTGGCATAGGCTTTATTAGCCTTTCCTGTTCGCCTCGATTTCTCTTCGAACAAGAGTGTTATTTCCAAAAGTTGGTGTGTGTTACATCAACCCCACAACAAACAGATCAGACCGTTCTTGTTTATCTGGGAGGGGTCGGGAAGCCGTAAACCTCCATGTAGGTCTCCTTCCCCTTGTGTGTGTTGTTGTCTCTGCAGCCTTCATTTAAATCTGTTTGGCATCTTTGTTCACCTAACAAGTGACTTCTGGTGGGAGGTTTTCCAACTTCAAAGAAAAAAAAAATGAAGGCTTCAGAGACCACACTGACGGCAAGTCAATGCTTTCGTTTGTTGTTGTGTGTGTGATCTGCCCCGTGGCTGTTTAGTGCGGAAAAAAAAAAAGTGGCTGTCGGATGAATAAAAACACAAAAAGACCAACACAAAAGAAATAGCAGGCTGAAATGTTGCTATGTTTAAATGAGAATTGATTTTTGAAAATAAACTATTTTAAACCACAAGCTTTATTCTTTTTACGGGAATTGTTGGCCAGGGATGATCGAAGTCCTTCAACACGATGGAAAATATGTCTATTTTCATTCAAGACGGGAGAGTAGTTTATGTCTCATCTTTTGCAAACATGATATAATATATTAATTGGTGAGCACTGAGTGCGCTGTAAGGCAGAGGTTGTTTTTTTTTTTTAACTAAGAAATCAAGAGGTAATATAAAAAATGCAAACCAAAGTGTTGTCTATTATGATCAAATAGTTTCAGTGAACGTACATAGAGCCATGCATGCATTAAAATGATTCGATGGACGATTGATGATTTTATATTCATTATTATTTTAGGAAGCATTTTAATAACCGCCTTTTCATTTATATACTCAAGAATTGATAATGTTCTATTTTAATAAAACTGTACTTAGAAGATGCACGCTATGCTCAATTTGGATCAGTAATACAACTTGATATATATAGCCAGTGTTTGGATGAACAATTATTAACATGCTGGCTTATTCCTTGTTTTTTGATCAAAAACTAAGTTTTCTTTATCCTAAAAAGTATTTCAACTATTAATAGCTGCTGAATATAAATGATCTATTTTGCCGAAATATATTTCCATGAAATAAAAAATTTAATTGTTTGTATTATCATCAAGGGGTTTATATATGGGTGTGTATGTGAGTTTATGAATATAGGTACATTGGTGTGTGTATATGATTGAATACGTTTTCACGATTTTGTTCAAACTTAGAAAATACGCAGGGTTTCAAAAATTGAAAAGCTAATCTACACCAGTAACCATAAAACCCTGTATCATTTATTGTGTGAACGGGTCCTGAAATGCTCAGTTTACATGACAATCTTTGAAATCAGAAACCATCATGTTTGCGCTTTAGTTTCAGAAAAGTTTCAAGTATACACAGCAACATTTTGAAAATGATGTCTGTTTACACAGAAATGGCAGAAATGCTGAAAACTATGTATTTTCCATGTAGGGCCACTAGTGGCTGCTATTAATTGCACACAAAACACACGCAGCGAACAGCATGTTGCAATTGACAGACGGTAGCAGCATTTTCAAAAAGTTGTGTTTTGCCACGTCCACATGGAGACAGAGTATTTTCAAAAAGTTCCACCTCTGTAGCCATTTTCAGAAACTTGTATTTTCAGTGGCTTTGAGCTCTGTTGTCATGTAAACAGACACCCTACATGCAATAAAAGTTATCCTTTTTTACTCGAAAATGTTGTGTGAACAGGGTTAGTTACAATCAGAACCACTTTTATCCTTCCTTCAACATCCAGGTGATCTTTTTTCAAAGGGGTTGTATTTTCAGGCTTTCTCTAACTAAACTAACTGCTCAGTCTACATCTATAACCATAACCCGCCGATGTCATTCCTTCATTCTTCTGCCAAAAAGAAAAAAAGGGAGAAAAAAAATGGAAGAGAAAACGGTTGCAGAGATGAGGTTTTGCATGAGAGTGTGCCTGGACTCCGGCCCGCACGATGAAGACGCACAGACGAGGACCTCATCCTGCCCTCAACCATTTTTCCTTTCCCTCTCTTTTTTATAGTCAGCGGAGAACCTCCAGTTACACTCCGAGTTGAATGGGGAAGCATAAAGTTTCCTCAAATGTTTTACAGCTGAACACAGTAAAAAAAAAAAAAAAAAAAAAAAAAGAATTGTCCACACAAATATAAAGACTTTTTGAGTAAAATTGAAAAGGAGTCTATTATCAATTTAACAGCCGAACTTACTTTGACCTTTTTTTGGCTCTTGTAAAACGTACCATGCTCAAAGGACTACTCACAAATGTGATTTAAAGCTTCCTCGAGGCTTTCCTTGTCATTTTCACCTTTCTTCTCTGTCTCCCCTGCTTCTGATTTTTCACTTCATTTTCCCTCATCATCTCAATCTTCCCCTCGTGTCCCGTTCTCTCATTAGGGGTAAAAAAAACGATTTATTTAGAAAGAAGGCAGAGCCAATTCAAGCAATCATGACTAAGCTGTAAGACCTCAGGTCTGTAAATCCACTCACTTGACTGCTTAAGCTCGTGGCTCAGAATGAAAGAAAAGATTGAGACTGAAAGAAAGAAATCCTCGTCCCCATGTGGAAATACCAGTCACTGATTCATCATCCCATCTGTGTCGTCTCTGTGTAGATTCGGCCTGCGAGTACTGAGCTGAAACTGTGAAATTACCCAGTTTTGTTCTATGGTCGGGCTGATTCTCACATCCAGCTTATCATGAAGTGCCAGCTCTCGTTTTTTTTTAAAGAAAAATAGGGGATATACAGGAGGGAAATGATTGTTATCTGTCCATTTGAGGAGTGAAAACAAAGCGGACGAGAAAGCGAACCAATTAAGGAAGTGCAGTTTCAGTTTCCTGATTAGCAGCTATTTGACTCAAAGTCATTTGATACAGGCAGAGGGCGGCCAAACTTCCTGAAACGAACTGAGGCTGAGTCAAAGTGAGAAGCGGCGACAGGCGGAGAAAGGTAGGTCGAGAGACACTGGGTCAGATGTGACGCTGGCGAGCAGACAGTCGGAGACTGAGAAATGTGGATGTGAAGGATTCGGGCCCGGTGCCAGACAGAGACAGGAAAAGCAGGACTTGGCACGCGGTACCAGTCAATTTACTGCAGTAAACAAACCCATCATTTCAAGCCGGAGCGTCTTGATCATATCGTATTCCCTCAGTGAACATCACAAGAGTGAAAAATCACAAATGAATCAAGTCTGGCTCGAGTGAGTCTGAGTTCACAGTTGGAGAAGGGCGTCCGTGTCTGTCCATCCGTCCGTTACATCCATCTGTCTTTCTTTCTCCCGGCCACACGGGAAAACCCAGGGGTGGACAAGGGCAGACAGTTTGACAAATAGAAGGGACGGCGAGTCCGAGCAATGGGGCCACGCCTGCACTCCCCTTCTCACCCTCCTTTCAAAGCCTCCCACTTTCATCACGCGACCATTGTTACAATCAGGTCCCAAAGACATCGCAGAGTCTGACTGCTGCTGCAAAATAATGACGGGGTGATAAGTTAGCCAACTGTCATGGGAGGTAAAGCGTCTGTTTTGCAAGGTTCTTCTTTTGAAATCGAGGCGAATCAGAGGCCCGAGGAAAGAGACATTTCCCCTTTCCTGAACCTGGACGGTTCACGACGAGTTCACATGTGTGGGGTGAGAACTACAGAGACATGCTATCTGGCAGCTCTGACGCAGCCTGTATATGACATACAGTGAAAAGTAAAAAATACAAAAAGAACAACGTGATATGCTTGACTTAAACTGGCTCTGACGCATCGAATCTCGTGGCTTTAATGAAAGTCTTTATGATCTGCTGTTTGTCTGATAACTTGATAGCAACCCCTGATTTATAATGAAGAGCAATCAATCCACAGTGTTTCTCCTTTTTTTTTTTAACCGCCATGTGTCTCGTTGTGATATTGCTAGATTATGAGCTCTCACAAGCATGACACCATCATAAGGACTCATAAATCCATTAGTGCGATGGTTATCGGCAGTAACAATAAATACAGAAACACACACACACAAAAAACAGAAGGTGTCAACCATTACCTGAGGAGACATGTCAGCTTTGCAACCAAAGCACTTTTGAAATTGTCCCATGGAGGATTGAGTGCAGCACATTTAATTCTTATTTTCACTAGAGGGAAGCCTTTTCATAAAATGTTATACGATACTCCGTCTGGGCCAGCTTGGCTTTGTTCCTTGTCGCCGTCTTTTTAAATCAGTCTTCGCCTCGGGGCATTGTAGTTTGATTAAAAAAGCAGAGCTCTGACGATATGTCGAACGCATTATGTTGTGGAAAGTCGAAGAGCAGCTCGATGCCTTTATTTCTGCTCGGTAATTGTCACCTGGAAAACTTGACATTGTCAGACGGGAATTTTTTGGGAATTGATGCATGTCAATAAGATGAAATGAAGTGAAATCCCACAGTTTCTGCTATTTAACCATTGTCTTTGCTTGTCTACATATGAAACACATGGTAATAACACCACAGGGGCCTGGTAAGGTCATCATGTAGATAAGCTTTGTCCTTAAAGTTAAAGAGAGTTGCTCTTCAACAACGCCGAGTATTAAGTTTGTTTTAACAGACTGTGACAGTCACACTTACAAGCTTTAGTCAAGGTCATCACACTGTCATGGCACAATGTGTTTATGCATCATTCTATTTCTGTTTCACTCAAGCGAAGGTGTTGTGCACTTTTGCATCCTTTTCAAGGTTTCCTGAAGCTTAGCAAATCTTGGGAGTATCCATTTTGAGGAATAGTTCCTGTCTCAAAGACTGCATGTTTAGCGTCTTTGTTTTCTTCTCATAAGGTAACAAGAGAAGATTCAACTCTGCCAAGAAATAAAAGGGGAAGACTAAAATCAGTTATGATTCTGTTTGGTGACATGGGGAACTTTTTAAGTACAATTGGTGCACAAATGATGATGAAAAAATGTTGAAAACAGCGCCCAAAGTGGAACTTCTCAAAAACCGTCTGACTCCGTCGCCATGTAAATAAGGGAAGATGCAACATTTCTAAAACGCAACTAGTGTGCTACGGTAGTAGTAAATAGCTCTACTGCACACGCGTGAGTGGATGGACAATAACAACAAAGGCGGCCTCCAGAGTGTGATGGCTCCCAGTCCAGATTTTCATGGGACGTGGTAGTTTTACATTCAAGAGTCAGCAGGAATAGCAATCTTATTCCATCATCTGTCCACAGGAACTCCCATTTTCTCACTTTTGTTAATGTTTATAGCGTTTTCTTCTCTGCGTACTTGTGTAGATTAATGTCAAAAAACAAACAACAGCACCAACCGGTGGCCCAACATGAAAACTACATATTCTTTAGACTTTCTGCCATTTCTGTGTAAACGGGCATTGTTTTCTTAACGTTGATGTGTAAAGACAACACTTTTCTGATGGACAGACCGCCGTGTATGACAGCTGCACGGCGTATAAATGTGTGTGAACGGGTTAATGTGATAAGCAATTTAAGGTGCTTTGGGGGCTGGTCAAGTGGTGGAAAAGTGCCACAAAGGCAAGTGGCACAAAACACAGTAAGTGAAATCCATTTACCATTTCATCTAAAATAATATGCACTGAAGTCAAACAATTTGTCTATTGCGAAAGCCGTGGGAAACTATGAGAGCTTCCAGGCTGGGCTCTCAAAGGTTACTTATTCCAAGGTGTGAGAGAAAGGAGCAAAAGTGTTATCTTCTCCAATCCCTCAAAAACTTCCACGTCGACTCCCTAGTTTATCATACATGAACCCAGTTTCTCAAGAGGAAATATTGAGTAAAGTGGAGACAGTCACTGAAACTTTAATTCATGTTTGAATCGCCTTTTTTTTTTTTTTTGACAAGCTGTTATTAGTGGACATTCATGGGATCCTCCCTTAATGACTCAACATTTAATCTAGATTATTTGTTTAAACATGCAGCTCGGCTTTTTGCAGGCACTTTGTAAATCATCTCGCAATGAAACGAGAAGCAAATCTGACACATCAAAGAAGCGGCGAATCGTGAAGCACGCAAAAAGCAAATCTGAGTTGATTTATTTTTAAATAATTCTCCCCATCAGTGCTTTCTGTGATGACTCAGCTGCAATGCATTCGAGTTTACTTGGCGAGTGCTTCACTTGACACACGTTGCTGTGAGTGACATCTCTGTTCCACTTCGGAAAATCTGAGTCGATGCATGCAGCCCCAAAAACAAGCCTCCCCTTGACCCCCTTTCGATTGTGCATGCATCTAAATTGTGATTTATGGAGGCTATAAAGAGTACATGGTGCAGGACTACATTTAACCTCCACACAAGATATTTTGTTTGTTGTAAGGATGTGGTTGAAACACCATCTTCTCGGCCTGAAGGTTTTGGTATTGGCCGGGCCAAGAGCCAGTGTTTTTAGAGAAGTTTTGCACCAAGTAAAAAAAAGAAAGAGCTGAAACTTCTCCAAATTTCAAACCCTTAGGAGACTAATCAGGAACAGGGTCAAAAAATGTCATAACAATAGACCCTTCCAACAAAAGTAAAAGCCCCTCCACTTTGTGAAAACCCTCCTGGGATATTCACATTCGGTAAACTAAGAGCATAACTCGTTTAGCTTGGCCTGCCGCCCTCGTCAGTTAAAACTCCTAAAGCTGAAGCACAGTGAGGACCCGTAGCAGAAGCAGCCTGATAATGTTACAATACAGAATGCTAATGTTTTTTTAACAAGAGCAAGTGACAGGCTGTATTATATCATGACAAAAAGATTGATGGGCAGTTATTAGTGGGTACAAAGTACTTGGCTTAGCACGACCCAAAAATGTGTTCCTAGTTTCTGCAATACATCTCCATGAACTGCTTTAATAATATGATTAATTAACTAATGTATACATTTACTCTCTTCCTCCACCTGCACGCCTGGACGAGTAAAACATTATATGTACACCACATATTTATTCTATTTTCCAAACCTGTGATCCTAGAGCAATTGCTAAGGAGATAGTGTTTGTATGGACAGCTCCACTTTGTTAACACATTTGGCTGGTAGGAGCTTAGAGGGAACAAACCTTTAGCCAAGTGAACCTCTCAAACCTTGGCCTTTGCCTCTTTAACGCCCACATTCTCCCTCTCTTTCTCCACATGACCACACACACAGAGCATATTCGCACACGGACATTCTCCAAAACAAAATTTTTGCTGGGTTTGTCCGAATATTAAAGGAAGAAAACTCTATCCGCTGCACAAAGGGGAAGAGGTGCAAAGATACACATGCATAATCACACACACAGACACACACACACACACACACACACACACACACACACACACACACACACACACACACACACACACGCACACACATAGAGTCATAACATTAATGTGTTTCAAAGTTGAAGAGTAGAAGTCGTCAAAGCCCCGCCTCCTTCTCTTTCTTTGCCATCAGAGTTCTGGGTTGAAACTTGGGGCACTTTCCATCACTCCATCTTCAGTTTTTCTGCCCCGTCACTCAAGAGCTCTGTCACAGAGTGACATTTTTGTTTACAACCGAGAAAACACCAGCTTTGCTTTGACCCAATTTTTCCTGGTAATAGTCAACATTTACAAGTAATGTTGGAGGAGTTACTGACACTGAGCACAAGATCACAGTAACTATTCACTCTGTCAAAAAATGGCGTTACATTGAAGATCATTGCAGAGAAAAAGTAAGGGTTCCGTTTACACGATGTCAAAACAGAAAGTTTTCGTGGTGTTTAGGGAGTCTGTCTCCATGCCAACGGTGCTCAGAACCACTGAAAATACAACTTTTTGGAAATGGCTCCAAAGGTGGAACTTTCCAGCTCTGTCATCGTGTAAACAGGAGAAATCAACACTTTCTGGATGTCGGTCTCAGTCCCAAGCTGATGGAAGAATTGCTGCCAACAGCATCCACTAGTGGCCTGGCGTGCTAACTGCATAGGTTTTAGTGTTTCAACTGCTTCAGCATGAACCAGCATTGATTTCAAAATCTAGGCCTTAATACTTGTAATGTCCAAACACAGAGCTGCATTATTGCTTATTGCTGTTTTACTCTTCTCTGATTCAGATACACCGAGAACTCATGATAAAGCTGCGGTGATGTGGTTCCTGTACTGACCACAGTGGCCTCCGGGGGTGCTGTAGCTCCTGTTTACTTGTATTTACAGCCACTTCTCTGGCAACAACAGACTCTGGAGGCTCCCGTGTTGAGCTGCAGTCAAACAGGTCCAAAGAGGATTCCACGTGTTTGATGAGTGAGAGCAACGAGCGTGTGATCGGATCTTACCGCTCACGTCACGGCCGCAGCGAATAATCTGCCGGTCGCTCAGATCAACGTCCTCTTGGATCGAGCTGCGACTAACCAGCTAACCGACCAGACTAACCAGCAGTGAGGCGGAAGAACGTCTGCGATCTGCTCCGGCCTTCCCGGTGCTAAACAGCCGAGTTCCTGAGAAACTCGGGGCAAGAAGAAACAAGTGATGGCAGAGAGGGAAAGTGATAGTGAAGGAGGAGAGAAAGAGGAGGAAAGGAGGAGGAAAGGAGGAGGAAAGGAGGAGAGGAGAAGGAGCAGGAACAGACATGTCCTGTTTTTCTGGCCGTTATGACTGCGAAGCGCTCAGGTGAGAGAGGGAGAGATGCTCCAGGCGCTGATTATTAACAGCTGCTCATGAATCACTGGTGTCACATTCACACATTCCTCCATTATTACGTTCATATATTCACATAACGACACAAAGTGCGTCTCTGCGGGGGAACAAACTCTTTATTGAGCGTGTTTGTTTCGCAGTGAGAAAAATGCTTAGAGGTCTGTGAAACAGCTGTTTGCTGAAGCTACCAGAGGAATCAGAAGAACCAGGGCGGGAGAACAAACTGTCCTGTCCTGACCGATCGAGACCCTGTTTGTTCGATGTTAAGATCTGCAGACTGACACAGTCCAAGAACTCAAGTTTCAGTGCAAAGTTTAACATTTTCACGAATTGACCTTCTCGAACGGTTCATTCAAAAGTTCATTTGAGGCGGGATGATCGGGTGGTTTGATTCTTCAACATCATAAAAACGTCCTCAGACGTCCCTTCCAGGGCTGATCAGAACCTGGCTCGACTCCCTGCAGCGTCGCTCCACTTCATCTTCAACCTCCAGCCGCCTGGAGGATCTCTGCAGCCTTGATGAAGGACGTCATGGCTTTCTGTTTTGTGGTTCTAGCCAAGCCTCTACGTGGCACCTTGATGGGCTGTCAACATCTTGTGACCGGCCGTGTGGCAATGCTCCTCAATCTCCTGGCGCGTTCACACCAGCGCCGTTTGATCCGGACCAGAGTTGGTTTCCGGGACCGTCCTCTTCACAGCTCCCCGGGCTCTGGTCCAGACCTCAGAGGTGAACTCTGGTCCACCTGAAAACCTGGGTCTCGGTCCACTTTCAGGTGAACTGAGTTCTGGTTTGTGCATAATGTGAACGCGTCAGGAACTATCAGCGGACAAAATGAGAGAACCCGATGTCGAGTGCAGTGCATTTTGGGTAGTTAACAAACAAAGCTAACTGCAGGAATATGAAGAAGCAGACCAGGGACGTGCAGAGACCTTTGGACTGGCAGGTGCTCCAATTAAACAAAAGGACACGTACTACCAGGCGTATTAATATATCTAAGAAAAGTTGTAGGTATAGAAACTGAAAGCAATTTTAATTTAGAATAATTCATAAAACAAACCATCTTCAGCACTTATTTTAAGCAAGAGGTTTTAATTCAATAAGAATTGAGAGCTGCTCCTTAGATTAGAAGGTCCTTCATGGCCTGGCTGAGGACGGATTAGGGAAATATTGTAAATACAAACATTGAGTCTGTGGAAGAAACACACAAATTGACACTGACTGAATAAAACTAAATCATCAGCTTATTCAATTTTATTAATAGAGAGGCAAGATAATTAAAATGTTTATAGTCCAAATCTCTACCTGAAAACACAATCTAACTTTGCCCAATCAAAATTCATTTAAAGACGTACGTGTGACAAAGGCTATTTCGTTGTTCCATTATCATTTGATCAGCTCATGTTATCACATCCTGACAGTGCAGCTCACACACACCTCAGACAATGCAAGTCACAACAATTATTAAGAAACGTTAAGCACATTTTCCCGCTGATGAATAATCTGTCGAACTATTTATCACTATTCACCATCTGATGCTGGACGCTTACATGATGCACTGGACAGCCCGTCTACATGCTGACTACAGTGGAGTTGAGAGGAGCTTCACGGTGCGTTCAAGACACCTCGCTTCCTTTTCTTGATTCTTATATTCATTTGCTGAAATACACACAACTGTCATTACTGTCTTGCTCATTTACTACAAATTATCGTTCTCCATGCCAGAAGGCTTTTTTTTTTTAATTGTAATAAAAAACAAACCAAAATCATTAAAAATCTAATTGTTTTCAGCAAACTGAACCATATTCTGGTTCTACAAGCCCCCAGGCATTTCTGTGTCAGTTTTAAAAAACATTGCAGCATTTTTTTTTCCCACAGTGTCACATTTAAATCACACCCAATACATACGTATATTCCAGAACAGGCAGCGATTAAGAATTTTATTTAAAAAACGTAATTGTTTTCAGCAAATACCTCCAGAATCTTCTCTACATGCCCCCAGGTACCATTTTCAAGTAGATCCACCACAGCATTTTTTCCACAATTACACACTTGAAGCCCACCCAGTACATACACGGTGTAATGGGTGGGCACATACCTGAAGCACACGCAAAAAGAAAAAGTTGGAAAATATCTTGCGGGTAGACGTAGAGTTGTGAGGAAGACGTAAAGAGGAAGAGGTAGTGAAGAAGACCGTCATTGATACCTGGTCTGAAGACAATATATCTCGCAATTGCTTGTGGCTAAGCATTAGCCACTAGTTGGCTCAGGGGGTGGGATCCTGCTTTCTGTGAGCTGGGTTTCTGCTACGTGCTTTTCTTCTTCTCATTCAATGTTCTTTTGGGTGATAGCGCCCCAAAACTAGCGGCTGCTGTAATTGCGAGACGATGACCAGTTTGATCCTCTATTCAACGTACAGCGTGAAAGCAATCCCAACCAAATGAAGGTGTGGAGATCTTTTTGCACCCTCCCTCCCATGGAACCGAGTCCCAGACTATCCTGGTGAGAAAGCGCCACTTCCTCCTCGATGCCGTTCTTCCAGCGGACCGCTGGCTTGATCTGGATCACCTGCTTGGCACAAGCTGATGGCGGCACGTCTGCCGTCAAGGACGCTGCCGTTATGAGACCCGGAAGCTTGAATTCCTGAAGTCACTTCGCCGCCCGCAGTCCAATGGCGAGAACAGACGCCTGTTGTTGGTTTGCACTGAGAGTTTGGCTCCTGCAGCCCTGACGGAGGTGAAGCTCCTCCTGACGCATCACTTCTCGTTGTTGTCGGTCACAGCATTTCAGACGGTCTCAGTCACTGTCTTCAACACCTGGTCCCGCCGTCTCCAGTGCGATTGTCTCTCAATCGGAAGGTTGCAGGTTTGATTCCCCATCCCCGACTGTCCACATGACAAAGTCCTTGAGCAAGACACTGAACTCCAGATTGCTCCCGATGGATGGACTGAGCTGCCTCCATTGGTGTGTGAATGTGTGTGAATGGGTGAATGTGGGGAGACTGCTCAAGTGGTGAATCAAGCACTACCAAAGTGAAATCAATTTACCGATAGCGTCCACCCCCTTCACTTGATTACATCTCGAGCCAGATGTGCTCAAGATGCATTGAAGTGACTCTTTCTTTGAGCTCGGAGGACAAGCTGCAGTGTTCTTGCTCCAGAGATGAAGACTGACTGGGCTAGTAAGGGTCTGCTACACAGCTGGAATCACAAACTTTAATTAGGATTGCTCAGCTTGCCAGATCTCAGAGAAGTATCCCGTCATGTCCAACCTCCTCTTTAAAATTCAGAATGAATCTTTTTTAAAATGTTAAAAAGGTTTTTGGAGTTTTGATAATACAGAAATAAAATCGTTAACATTGTTAACTTTAACTTCTAAAATATGGTTCACATTGTGTGTATTAAAATGGAATAAGAGAACAAAATATGTCTTTTTTTTATGTCAGTTTTGAATCCTATTATTTAAACATGTGGAGTTCCACAGGGCTCCCTCCTTTAACCCCTTCAGTTGTTCTTCTCACTACTGAGTCAAGCTGAAAACAAGCAATCATCTTTATCTATCTATCTATCTATCTATCTATCTATCTATCTATCTATCTATCTATCTATCTATCTATCTATCTATCTATCTATCTATCTATCTATCTATCTATCTATCTATCTATCTATATATCAAACATCAGATCAGGCCCGATCAGACCTCTTTATTGATGTATTGCCCCGTAAATGTCTGAAATCACCATTAAATCTCTGCTTTATTATCAAAAAAGTTGTCATTGTATTATCCAGTGTTCCACAAAGAAGGCAGAACAGGTTTGTTGTGTTCCACCTGGATTGACATTGGGACACGCCATAGTTATTCATACAATGATTATCTAAACTCATTTTGATTTAGTTCGTCTGTTATCTCATTGGCTGATTGTTGCAGTTCAGATGTAATAAATGTTTGATAGTTTTGATTTCCTGCTCGTGAGAAAACAAATCTCAATCCGAGACCAGAGATGTTCATAAACAGAATAATGTCTGTAATGACTGAATAACTCACAGAGGATTTTCAGAATAATGTCTGTAATGACTGAATAACTCACAGAGGATTTTCAGAATAATGTCTGAGTGTGATGATAGTATCTGAATAACAATACGACCGTGATGTGTAGAGCCTCCTGCGATGACTGCAGCTGCTGTATATCCAAACAGGTGACTAATATTCACATACACACACACACACACACACACACACACACACACACACACACACACACACACACACACACACACAAAAC
>OMNM01034815.1:25199-59094 GCA_900302745.1 Parablennius parvicornis | reverse complement strand
GGTCGGTGACTCCGTTAGAGCGGGTGAACTGACCAGGCAGAAGGCAGCTCGGGGCGGCGCGCGGGTTCACGACGACACGCTAACGCTAGCCTAGCTTTAGCTGTTGACATTAGCACTCACGGAAACCTGCACGAAACGCACCGATTCGTCCGTGCAAACGGCGCTTCGCCGCCGACTCAAAGACGAACACAACCCGCCGAATCCGGCATGGCGGCTGGCAACGTGTCCCGCATCACAATAAGCGTCGATCCGAGCTCGCCCACTCCTTCCAGCCGAAGCTAACCTCGCTAGGCGTTAGCTCGCGCAGACAGAACGAATAAAGTTAGCATGCTAACAGGCTGCCACCCTTTTCCTTTCCTCCCACAGATCCACACAGCGCTTCTCCTGGGTACTTTATGGCCACCGCGCCGATGCATGTCGCCCAAACGCGGCTACTTACCGGTGGAACCGTAGGGTGACAGCCCGGAGCTTCTTAGTTTGAGGCAGATGGATGCAGCAGGAAGCCCTCATATAACGCAGCGAGCCTGGTGAGAGCTGGAAACAAACACACATGCACGCAAACACACACTCACCGACACACACACACACACACACACACACACGCATGCAGAGCTACAGACTGCTGCACAACGCCGCCTCGCACAGCCACAACTCACAATGCACTCTCACTTCCCAACATTATCCGTGCACATGCATGAAGTAACGCAATCTAAAGGAGCTAAAGCCAGAGAGACATAGAGAGAGAGAGAGCGAATAAACAACACATTTAAAACGAACAAATGCATGTGTTATAAAGACACGTCAGGGACATAATGCACAATTCTCTATCATCATGAAGTTCTCACTGCAACAAGAACAAGACAATAAAATGGTAATGACACATTTCAACTAATAGTGTATACCTTTTCATTTTGTGTCTTAAATAAGCAGCCTGTTTTATAGATAATTTATTAGCTGGACATTAAATGGACCACAATACTTAATATGACAAAAAGGCCTTCTGATCATCTTCTTGTTGGATTACATTTTAATAAAATGAAAATGTATAAACTGATTTAATCTTTTAAATGAACTAACACATAAAGTTGGTGTTCTCTTCTGGCCATACAAGTGACTGTCTTTATTCTCACATTTTCTTATTCTGCACTTTCTTATTTTGGTGCAAAGCTGGATCTTTCATCTAATAATTTATTATAACCAAATGTTGAGCCAGTTGGAGAAGTTGTTTAAAGTTCACGTTTTAGTGCCATTAAGTGAATGCACTCTCATAATGTATTCACGCTGTCTTTGACACAGAAAAATACAAAAGAACAACCTCTGTGGTATCTGGCTGTAGTCAGCTTGAGCTTGAACTTGATCTTTACAAAAGTTTAAATTAAATGCTGATGTTTGAGAATATTACACATTTTCAGCAGAAATATTGTGCGTTTGCGAGATTCTGTACACAAAGTCCGTTACTTTCACAAAAAATGACCAGTTTCCACAGCAGGTTTGATATCTGTCCTGTAGCTGCTGTTTGAGATGGATAAATTACATAAAGTTGATACACACTCGCAGAACTGCGTCTGCAGCCTGAGCTGATTAAAGTCGAGACAACGGGTGTACAACCTGCAGCTCTGGAGCCACATGTGGCTCTTCAGTGGCTCCTTTGTTTTATTTGCATACCACATTGATTATCAAAAATAGACTAATGTTGGCTAAAAGCAGTTAAATGAAATAAAAGACAGAGAATAGCTGGAATTGCCAAACAATGATTAGCCTGCTAAAACTACTCTAATGATATTAATGATATTAAAAAGACTAAGAATTGTAAACTTAAAATGATTAACATTGCTAGTACAATCTTTCTTCATGATAAAAAGAAAAAACAGGGGAATAAAGAAAAATGGGAAAAAAAGGGATAAGAGGCTTTTAAAAAAGGAGGAAAAAAAGCTGTTAGTGTTGATACAAATACTCTAACAGGGGCCATGAAGAGTTAAATAGGTAAAGCAGACAAAATAGCCAAGATAAAATAACTACAGAGTAAAATCCAATTTAAAGAAAAGAGGAAAAATCTAAAAAAAAAAGTGGTTATTAGAGCTTAAAAAAATCTAATATAATATATCTTTATACCTGTGACACTTAATGAATGCAACCTAAATTTTGGTTTGTCTAGCAATTTTTCAAGATGTTTTTTTTCTTCTTTTCACAAAATTGTTTAGTGGCTCCAGACAAATTTTATTTCATCCTAAAGGTTGCAGAACCCTGGTCTAGATATTTGCTCCTGAGGGGTAATACCTGACTTTTTATCTTAGAAAAAAGATTTTAGTAATAATGATGCCAAATTTTCAAGGGAGAGATTCACATCTAAAATTCAGTCCATCGTGATGTGCTCATTTTATGTGTCAGATGGGCTTTAAAGATCCAGAAAAACTGGTTTGGATTACTTAACTTTTAATAAAATCGTAATTAAAGATGCTCTTTGAACAAGCAGGTTTAGAAGAGGACAGTAATCTGGACCTAAGCAAAAGGGTCTGTAGGTGAAGGAGATTATCTGAGTCTGCTGTATTGAATATACAAACCTGTGTGTGTGTGTGTGTGTGTGTCCATATTTATAAATTGAATATCCTTATTCATGTCATATGAAATGGATAATTTTCTCATTTGTCAGCAAGATGATGAAGATCATCAAATAGATGAATGCTCATCACATGAATGAGGTTCATACCCTTCTGAGAGGTGATCACCACACAAAATCACTTCATCCATTCATTTGTCATTAACCAGAGGGTAACGGGGGTCTGCAGTCCATCCAGCTGACATCAAACAAAAACTAGAGGACACCCACGTCATTACACACCAACAAAAATGAAAATATGCTTAATGAGGAATGACTCGCCTCCCTTGTCAGCATTTCTGCCATTTCGGACATCGTTTTTAAAATGTTACTGTGTAAACTTGAAATTTTTCTGAAATGAAAATACAAAAACAATGCGTTTTTACTTGAAATGATGTGAGCCTTAAAACAAGTAAAATGTAACAAACTGTCTATAGTTTAAAACTGTTGGTATAAAATATAACTGCAGCCTGAAATACAGTTTTTATAAGTATGGCAGGACTATGCAGCTTTGTCTTCATTTTAAAGGTTAACCATATTTTACATTTTATTTGGTCGAAAGTGACATAGCCATGTCTGTTGGTGTTGAGGCTTGCAGACACTGGGTGTAGGTGTTGTTACAGATGCGTAGTTTATCTAAAGCAGAGTGCAGCGAATTTAACGCAGCGCGTTTAAATGAGCGAGTCGTGATCATGTGGAACAGAGCGGATCGTCTACACCGGTTCTCCACATCGCCCTACCTGCTCCACGCTTGTACACGCTGTACTTCCACTGCTCTCACATAAATTCTTAAAGCCTTGTACTCCTCGAAAGGCACAATGAGAAAAAAGGGGGAAAAAAAGCCTGCTCACAGACCCACATACCGCTCAGGTCAGTGACATTAACACATATAATTACATGCACACACACCTTCACACGCCCTCGAGAAAACGCAAAGAACAGGGCCGATTGTTCCAGCTGCAATCAATGTTCTGATTACATCGGCATATGTTTTTTCTCATGTCATTAGCCTAAAGCGGAGCAATGCAGCAAAAATCACATTTGTATAAGTTAGTGTGTTAAGCTCAGGCAAGGTGTGAGTGGCTCTGTGTTCACAGGGAGTTCTCCTCTCTGGCTTTGCTCCGGGTGGAGTTACATCTGTGAGGACGAGAGAAGAAATCAACACAGAAAAACTCCTGAATCAATATCAACAGAAAGGAGTAGACCTAAAGGGGTCATATTATACCGCATTTCAACACTTTTACTTGGGACTCATTGGTCCAAAAGCATTGTATTCAAAGATTATTGCTTTTCCTTCATTTTCATCCATTTAAGTATTGAATCGTATGAGCTGCATTCAGAATCTGCTGTGTCTGTGTGAGCTGGTCTGGCTCCGCCCACACATGCTCATCTCGGGACGAACAGGATGTACTTCCTCTTGTGGTGTCGTGTGCCAGAGCAGAGCTGCCTAATTGTGGGAGCGTCAAAGGGATGGCTTGGGATTGGCTAAACCCTGGATGACACCATATAGGGTTTGATTTCTAAATTGACTGGATGGAGCACACGCTTTTTAAAAAACACGCCAGGGACAGAGCTGACAGATTTTCTTCACTTCTGTGGCATCGTTCCCAGGTATGGAGGCGTATATTATGGTTAGAAAACCATAGGAAAGTGAATTTTGCATTGTGTGACTGCTTAAAAGTATAAATTAGTTACATTTGGCAGAAATATCACTGAAAACATTACAAATATGCCGCGTCCATGCCCCTGCTGAGTGAACGGTAGTAACAGAAATAATCTGATTAAACTTCCATCTAATTGTGATTGACACTCTGGATCTGCTGCAAATGGAAAGATTTTAATTTCTGAAAAATTATAAACTGCCATGTTTTAATAGCGATTCCGTTACATGCAGGAATGTGAGACACATGAAACTCTATTTGTCTATGCGTAGTTTCATTTGTTCATATGGTTCGTATCACCATGCAAATTGAATTAACGACCAGTTGAGGTAATTCAATGAAAAGTTAAAAGTTGCAGTTTCATGCCAGGCCACGAGTTGGAGGTGTTTCTTTTGCAGTACAACTACACATGTATGCTGGAACCTGCACGTCTTATATTTCACACCGAAAGAAATTGAAGAAAAAATGGACTACAAACAAAGCTCATGTCCTAATTGTTAACCTGTTTATTTACTACTTCATAGTTAGATTTTTGCTTTGTGATTATTTAAGTTCTTATGTGATGATAAAAAAAAGCAAGAAATAGAAATGCGCAGTCGTGTTTATCACTGATCAAACATTGTTTGAGTCTTTTGTTTTGACGTCATTCCATCTTCAGCAATGTTAAAACTAAATGTTTAATGTTTCAAAAGACCTTAAAAATATTTTATTGTGTCCTAATATTTAGATGAATCAAATTTTCTTCCCCATTTGTCACTGCCAGTATAGTCAAAGCAGCGAATGGTTGTCAAGACATTAAAGATATATAATGTATATATCTTTAATGTTTAATATACAAATTATAAGTGGACCGTAACTGCTTCAGTCACAGCTGAAACAGAAAATATACTGATTGTTTATTAGTGATCACATTTCTAAAAACTAGTCCGTGTAATTTGATCACTGCAGAGGCAGCTGTTGCAGCAGCTTTACGTTAATATGTGACCGTCACTGAGTTATTTTACCTCTTCACGTCTTCAGATCTTGGTGTCCACTGAAGATCCTTTCAAGAAAAAATGGCAGCAGGTTTTTTGCGGTTTTTTAACAACACCGATATATACAATATCATTTTTGTATCTGAAGCTCAGATAATCGTTTATTCATCTTCTTTAATTTGGAGAGTCCCCCAAAAAGTGTGATTAATTACATATGACAGAGGAGCATGTGGTGCAACAGCCTGTTTATATGCTCTTGGCCCACAGGACTTATGTTTAACACCCCTGCACTGGACCAACTGGAAACCGTTATGAGCTTTTGCACATAAAACTACCACTGATTGATTTTCAGTTATTGATTTTCAGTTATTAAAAAAAAAAAAACATTATTTCAGACCATGTTTGATAGCTATAGTGACTTTACAGCTCAAAAACGACACATAATTTACTCCACAACAAAATATAATTTAATGAATTCACTTTTTACTGTGTTGATCACAACTCTATAATGATGTAAAAAAAAAAAAAAGGAAAAAGGATGATCCAGTACTCTCATTCGGCTTGACGTAAGGCATGCAGAGCTTTGGACATTGAAAGCTACAGGTTGTTACAGTAAGACGCACTGACACTCAGCCACAGGTACACACAGAAGCGCTCACAGTATCCACTCTTTTTCTCGGGGCCAATAAACATTTATTCTTTGCACATACAAGTGAGATAGAAGTGGGGATTTTTTTCACAACACCAAAAGTATAGTACTTAACAAATAGCAACAGGATTCACCAGAACTCTTCCACTGGGGCTTTTTTTTTTTTCCTTACCGCGTCCGCTCTCCGGGATTAAATGATACAGTGCTGCAGGAGTATGCAAGCTACACTGACAGTTACACGAAAACTGGGGGGGGGGTTAGTAAGCTAGCATGTGGTGTGAGCTCGTTGTGCGTAAAATGTGGATGACTTTTAACAGCCGTGACTCTTGCATTTAACCCTTTTACAGCGAAGCCCTTTTGAAACTGGTTGTTCTGAGCCAGCGGAGCCTGAAAAAAAAAACGGGTTTCATCCTTCAGTGAAAAGGATGTCCTTCATTTTGCAGTTGCATGGAAAAAATTGCTTCTGTAACTCTCATATAAAAAGTGCAGACATTTGTTGGGGTCTATGGTGCAGCATCCTAATGACCTGTGGGATTCAAAGTGGCCTCAGCATATATAAATACAGCTATATATTTGCCTCCATATAAAAATAAAATTAGCAATACACAAATATTGCACACCTAAGGAGTTTCGATTTATCTGATTACTGACAAGCTGTTGAGGAAATGTACAAACAAGGAAATAATAAACCCTCTGATGCAGTATAAATAAATATTTTGTCGTTCTATTTTAGTCTCTGTGGCTGCGGGTGAACCAATAGGGGGCAGTGGTGGAGTCACGGCTGGCAAGCGGGGGGAGGAGTTGATGGAGTTGGACAGTGCGGCGGGTGAATGTTGAAGGTCACGGCGGAGCAGCAGGTCGTCGTCGAGCTCCTCAGTGCTGTTGAGCTTCCAGCTCCCTTTGACGGCAGCCCACAGCAGTGATGAGAGCGGCCCCCTTACCGCTGCCGTCCTCCGACAGCAAGAATGTGACGTCGCACTTCGGGGCGAGATCCCTCACCGTCTGTTGGAAGATCCGGGAGAAGCTGAGGGGAAAAAGCATCAGGCACCGGGGTTAGAAAGCAGCCTGTGACATGATTTTAGGTCCACAACTTTGAAATGATCAGCTAGACGAGACAAAGCCACAGTCCTGACATCACATCAAAGACGACGACGTGACTTTTCAAAGTCGACAATTTATTCAACTTGCCCCAATAGGTTTAGTGTTGCATTGGAGATGGTGAAATTTCCCAGAGGCTACACAGGGAACTTTCTAAAAGTGTATTGTTTTTTTGTTTGTTTTAGTAAGCAGCCCTAATACAGATTTCACACATTAATAAGATAAACCAAACTGATCAAACAGCAATAATGCCTATTGAGGAAATTCCTTTTTTGTGCACGAACCCATCCTATTGTTAGGATGCAGTGGGCAGCCACATTACGGTGATCCAGAGAGCTGATGTGGGTCAAGGATTTTGGAGATGGAGATCCAAACCACTGTATGTCCTTGGAAGATATCTAAACATGCTAGACCAGAAAATCACTGACATTTCCTCTGCTAATTTCCCTTTAAATTGTTTTATCTTGCAGTTTATGCATGTCTAACATAGCTGTTTCTCATCGAAGGCCAGTGCAGTTATTAAATTCATGAATGACCTCCACAAATATATAATTTCCCGGTTGATGAGTGCTTTGCCGAGTGTGTTCCTCTTACTGTGGATGCAGCTTGTACAGCGTGCCGTCCACTCCCACAGTCACTTCCAGGTGATCCAGTTTCCGGTTCTCACGGATCTTGTCCACCACTGCTGCCATCCCAGCACCGCAGATCTGAGCGGCGCGGCGGGACACCGTGCCGCACACCTCCTTGACGATGATACTGTCGTCACAGGTGCTGTCAAGGCCCAGCTGCTGCAGGATGGACCTGACCTGCAGCAGCGCCAGACGATCGCTGTGTGGTGAGAAGGAGGCGGGGGGAGTTGAGTCAGAGCGAGTCAGAGGTCAGCCAACAGCAGGAGAGTCACCAAATACCACACAGCTGTTCCCAGAGGCCAAGGTAGGCTTAAACAGTGTATAACCCAAAGTCGTCACATTGCCCCCCCATCCCCCGTCTCATTCCCTAGGTGTGTTTTTCTGCTCCATGCTACTTTTTTACTGAACAATGCTTTTCATGAACATTTCCTCAGGGCATTGAGAATATAGGAACAGGTGCTGTGCCTGTTTAAACAAATGAAGGAACATAAACACACATATTTCACAGCTTGGCTGACTGTTTGAAGTCTTTCAGGGTTTTGTTAGTTTTAGTTCCTTCCCCGCAGGCAGCTGTTGGCCTCCATCCATTTGACTAAAGGATGAAAATCGACCCGCAGCTGTTTGATGTATTTAGATAATCCTTCACATTTAAAATGTGAAACATGACAAATAAGTTGTGTATATATGGATATGTATCCCTATTTATTAGTGAATTCCACTATATTACTTTGTAACATTAGCAGGGATTGTTTTATTGCTGAAAACGGATCGTATCCTAAAAACTTCCTTTTTATGAGTTCATACACTGTGTAGACATGTCTGGAAACTGTGGAAAGCTGAAAAAAAAATCCAATTAAACTCAAGATGGGCAACTTTAAGGGCTAAGGTCTATATAAATGTCATCCTCTACCAGGGGACCAAAATGAAGGATTATTGAATGATGTATGATAATTTAAACTAGTCGTTTAACACCTAAAGCCAGCCTGCATGGCTGTATATTAGGCTCTTTGAATCAAAATATTATATGTTCTTAAATATTTCCACATTAAAATGTAATTAGTGTTAGAATAGTTCAGGAATAGTGGGGTTCATTGTGGGTTTTTTTTTTTGTTGTTTTTTTTTTTGTTGCTGGATCATTGATCTTTTTATCACAAAGAAGAAAAACACGCATGACCTAAACCAGCAGTGTCAAACACATTTCAGCTCAGGGGCCACATACAACCCAATTTTACGTCAAATGGGCAAGACCAGTAAAATAGTTCCATGCTAACCTTTAAATGTATTTATTTGTTGTTGGCCAGAGTATTTGTGATAAAAATGTCTATTTTCACAAAAACAAACAACCAAAATTTACTACAATCTCAACATAAAGCCAATTGTGATGAAACGTTGTGCCAAATACAGTGAAATGTCCAAAAACCTTCTACTATAGCTGTTGCATTATTCATATTTTTACAAACTATATCTGCATCTGTAATATCTCAGCTTGAGTCTCTTTGAAAGTTATTACATTTTCTTGGTGGTTTGGTGGGCCAGATTGAAGACTCTTTGGGCCGTTTTGTTGTCCCACAGGACACCCCTGCCCTAAACAGTCAATCATACTCATCATGCCACTCACTATTTTGGGTACTGAAACACCTTTTGTCTAATGGGTATATTGACTAGAATGCAACTTGAATGTAATTTTCCCATGGGCAACCTTATACACTCTAATAATTAAGTATATTATTGATATTCTTGGACAAATTATTTCTGTGAATTTAAGTCATCCTGTTCGAAAGCATTTTGAAATAAATGTGACATTACGTATGTGTGTGTGTGATTTGAAGCTGAATTATGTGATTTCCACTCATGCAGAAGGGGCAGCTTTGCTTTTTCTGATATTTCAAAATACAAATATTTGAAGGGTTTGATGAGAAGAAGGTGAGATGCAGTAATCAAACTGATTGTAGTGACTCCCACACTGCCCTCAGTGTGACGTGACTGACTCACCTCTCTATCTGGGACAGGAACTTGGTCTCGAAGATGCCCCTGGTCTTCAGCGTCTCAGAGATTTGGCCCCGGAAGAGGAATCCTCGCTTGGTCAGGTCGATCAGGATCTGCCTGACGATCTCTCCCAGGTACATCCCACTGCACATCTTCTCATATCTGACACACATCGGAGAGAAATCCCGAGGTTATGCTTCTCCTAAACTCCAAGCTTGGTTTCCCAGAAATAAAACGGTGATGCTAGAGGACTTACATTTTTGCATCGTATAAATACAGTTTTCAGCCACTGTCATATTGTTGTAGTTGCCAGTTTAAAATCGTCTCAATAGACTGGTTTCCTGTGAGCTGTGTGGAGCCCTGTCATCGCATACTAGTCACTGAGATCTGGTCTGATGCTGGAAGCCTACTGACCTTTGTTTTCCCTCGTTGAGCGAGTTCTCATCCACTGCCTGGTCATACTTTGTCCGGATGTCGTCCAGACAGCCGTTGTCCCCAAACGCGCCCCACTCCATGTTGACACACATGCGGCCCTCGGTTCCACCCACTGTCTCGATGTTCCTCATCTCCTCCATGTAGCAGGCATTACTGCCCGTTCCTGAAAGGACACACGGCCACAACACTTCAACCTCTGAACCAGGTGATTTCTCATTGCTGAAATAAGAGTTGGGTTTTCTATTGCTGCAGATGTAAATTATGCTAATAGTAGAGTTTCTCTTGCTTACTGGTCCCGTAAGTTTTTCAACAATTTCACATAGGCTCAGAGGACCAACAACATTGTATTCAAAAAAGTCCCTCCAGTGGCTCTACTGAGAACAGGCTGTTTCTGTGTCTGTATAATGGGCTGTCTGTCTACGCCGACTCCACGCCACTCTCTAGGAGAAGAATTACCCAATTGGGCATCTTGGGGAACTTGTTCCTTGTTTCTCTGTTTACTTATTGCAGTTGTGTGCTTATGACGTGTTCTTTATTACGTATATAATGGTTTTACAGTTTTAAAATGAGTTTCTACAGAGGTTGAGTTCTCGGATGGTTTATATTGAGTTGGGTGGATTTTAGGTTGTGTTTGGGCTTGAAACAGTGAGTCAGATCTGGCAACCCTGGAGAAAATGTCTTTCTGGTACCATGCGCTAATATGTCTGGGGGATTTATTGCTATAGCTCATAGAAACACTGTTTTTCCAACCAGATTGAATCTGACCCAGAAGGAGATGCTCCTGAAGAAATTCAGAGTCTGTGGCTGAAGTGGGATGTTTCAGAATGTTTGCTAAAAACATTGTGTGTCTGAATATGTTAATTAGTTTGGTCATGTGTTGTTACAGCTACTACAAAGTAGCTAAACGCTAGCTCCTCCTTACTGTTACAGTTTTTCATATCATACTGAATTTATTCAGTATATCAGTAATCGGAGGTTTTTATCTCCCTGTGGGAGGGTCAAAGAGAGAATCACTACCTGAGGTTATTTCCCCTCATCGCGCCATGAAGAGAAAATCTCTGATTCACCCGTTTACATTCATTGTGGATAAAAATGGGAGTAAGTGAGGGAGATGACAGACTTTCTTCACTTCTGGGGCCTCATACACAGTCTACGGGGACACGTGTTACTGTTAGAAAACCATGCTAATGTGAATTGGGGCATTTTTAAGAAAACAATGATATATGTTTATATGTCAGCTACTCACCCGCAATTAGTCCCACCTCACAGGTGGGTTCCTCGTATGCACAGGTCATCATCGTTCCCACTGTGTCGTTCACTATGGCAACCACATCCAACTCAAACTCCTACAAACAACACCACAATTGTCAGTCTCAAAAAGGGCCCCGCCTTTTTTCCACAGAGGAATCCTTCTGTTCAACAATCGTGCATCGTCTTACAGCTCAGTTCCACACATCTCAAAAAATGAATAAATCTTGTTACATTCCTGTTATTAGGTAATTGTTTCTGTCTCAGCCACGTCCACAACCGCAAATAATCCAAACAAAATTGGAGAAGTTGTTAAAATGTAATATGATTTTACAGCTGCTCACTCAGTAAAGCAATGTTAAGTAGTTGTTGTTTGTATATCAGACTGTGCCAAACGGCTATGCTGACAGACGAAAAGACTCATATCAGGCCTAGAAACTTCTCCAGCACTCTGAGCACAATGCAGTTCACTCACATTCCCAGACACAAAGCGAGAGAATACACAAGCTGCTCGTAAGAGCTCAGCCGAGGCCTTCTGGGTCATTATCACATGCCACCACAATAATAATCACGCACGGCTCTTGTTGCGCTCTGCTTTACCTGCACGTTAAGGGTTTACTCTTTAATACTTACTGGATCCTCCATCTAAAAGAATCAGATCAGTTCATGAAACCAACAGATGGCAAATGGTGAAGAACAGAGAGATTAAAGATACCAACATGTTGGTCAAGAGTCACTATGAGAATATGTCACTGATCATCTCTGCCGTCTTAATGCTGAAGCTGCAAAGTTGCAGTCCAAAGTTCTACGCACGCCTTATATGATGTGTTTGACCAGGACATAGACTATGTGCTTATAAAATGCTCTTTTATGAGGTGTGTTCAACTTGGTTTTATCTCTGCACTCACTGATTGGTGGAAACATGATTTCTAATATAATATATGTATATATTACGAATATGCAGTAGTTACATAAAATAAAGACGGTAAGCACTGAAGTCACTTAATAATACCTTACAGCAGTACTTTACTGTTGGTTTTAAACACGTCTGCTTATCCAAACCTTCAGCAAGAGAACTTCTTAAATTACAGAAAGGAACTGTTGAGCTTGCAACAGAACAAACAGTGTTCAGATGCACTGGTGTATAGAAGCTCACCTTGGCATATTACAAACACATAACTCATCCTAGCACCTCTTAAAAGTTAAGTTTATCAGCAGAAAGATTGCACATGTATGCAGTGTAGAATATAATAGCATTTCAGAGATGGAACAAAATTTTTTGGGGGCTATTTGTCATGAGCAAACAGTTCAGCTTGAAGTGTAAACAAAGTTATGAGCAGAAAATCAAAATGTCATGAATCACACTGTAAAAAGTAATGAACAATTATGAATAAAAATGTAAACATAACTTTGAGAACAATTTCAGTTTCAGAAATAATCAACTTCTAATGTAAAGAATAACAAGAACATATAAACACCACGGTCATTTAAATGTAGACTAAAAACCTCAAAAGTAGCATCAGTACAAAAATGTTCATCATCTTATATTAAGTACAACATGAACAGAAGACGCTATCATGTAGCGTTGAGATTACGGTCAACATCAAACGTGAATAAAGTGAACTTATCTTGTATTGTTGAGAGAAATAGAAACGTTAGACGTCAGCAAATAACATCAAGAGTAATGAACTTCAATATTTCAACGTCATATGAATGTTGAGAATGTCGATGAGGGGATCCTCTGATACCAATACCAGTATCGGGTCCGATTCCTGATACATCCCAGCTATTATTACTTGACACCATCCATCAGCAGCAGGAAAAATATCAAGAGGAGCAGAAAGATAGTTCCTACAACACCAGCAAATTGATCAGCAGAGACTTTTGGACCAGCAGAAATAGCCTGATGTTGATCATTAGTTTAACTGCTCAGAAAATAACTACTACCTGTGCTACATGCTAACTGCTTAAGGCTTTTAGGGCTCACACACAAGCGAGCTCGGTCCATCAGTGAACAGAAGCATAGCGCAGTGCGCAGACAGACATTCCATTATATGTACTGGAAACGCTGTAGTATACTGGAGCCTTAAAGGCTGTTGGAAGTGTGTGTAGCGTCAACACAGAGGCTGTGTGAAGGTGGTTTGTGTCAATACATAGCCTTTGCGTATTGTTTGCCTATGGAGTACGAATTATTCTTAATGGCATTCAATAAGAATTAACTTACGTCTGTGAGTAGCAAAAGGATAGTACTTGTACTCATCCTTTATAAAAGTGGTATCGGTGCATCCCCAATGTTGATGTACAAACATAAAGCATATAAATATGCTTCATATGATATTGCCATTATGCTAAGATTAGTTTAAAATCTAAACGTTACAACAAATAATCTACTTATTATGTTGGAGGAATGTCAACATGCCTTTGAAATCAAGATCAGTATCTAAGTATGATAGTTATTCTATCAACAGGCATTGTCAAAGTCAAAAGGAAAATATAACCAAGAATAAAACCAAGCTAAGAGATCCGTCCAAATATGAGACGAAAGCCCATAAATAATATTTTAACATTTTTAATAAACTTTTTTTAATGTTTATTTTTCATTTTAAGATTCCAAAAAGAAGATTGAAAACTTTCTGTACTATTTCCGCTCAGTACATTTTCTTTCTTCCTGTATGATTCTTTGCTGCTATGAATTGTTAAGCAGATTGAGGTAAACACGGTGGGCTTTGTGTTGTTTTGCTTCCACTCAGGTCTGTGTTGTGTTTGAGGCATTTCACTTCGGTCTATTTTCAGTACATGTGTAGTTTATTACCTCTTTCCTCTTGATGGCATCTCGAAGAAGCTCCACAACATCTTCGCCCTCGCAGTCTGTAGCCTTGAATCCTTTGGTCCAGGTGACGAGGATACCCTACAGAGTTCACAGCACTCGCATGAGCGTCTCAAAGAGAAACAACACCACCTGATAATGCAAGATTTGTACCAACAAAGGACTGTTTCTAATCTGGAGGTGAATGGTAAAGACCGTACAGCGTCCAGACTGGTCTGATGGCAGGGGAAGGAGAAAGTGAACCCCAGAGGCAGTCGAGCACTTTTCATTCCCATGTAGTCCAGGAAGTCAGAGATGCAGTGCACAATGTGGTCAAAAAGCTGCAGAGACACATAGACAGTGGTTTGTGTTCAGGAGAGATGAGGTTAGAGCTGCTCATGCTTTTTTTTTCCTACGTGAGGACACAAAATGTCATGCACTTAAGAGAGAGATGCTGGATAAAAATATACATTTATGCTTAAAAAAATTGATTTTTGAGGAGAAAGAAATGCTGCAGGACAAGACTCTTCACCTCTTCTCCCGTGCCCTGCATGACCTCTATAGGAATGGCGTAGATTTTGTTGTGCATCTCCACAGTTCGCCTCTTCCCACTGCGAATTTTAACCAGAAGTACACGGAAATTTGTCCCTCCAAGGTCCAGAGCCAGGAAATCTCCATTTTCTGTAAGAAAAACCTCATTATAGACTAAATGCTAATGGATCGTGTTCAACCTCCTCAGGTTTGGTCTGAGTAAAACAAACTGTGGTGCGATTTCAGTGTGATTGCAGTCCATCTGTGCAAGTGTGAACGCTGCCATCTGAAGCATGGCATGCGCCAATCAAGTGGACGGAGTCTGTTTAATAAGCAGGTCTCTCTCCTATTTAAATGAATTCTGAATGCAAACTGAAGCCTTCGAAATGAACCAAACACAACATGTTACATGTCTGAGAGTTGCAGTGTTATTGCAAAGGAGTATCTGCCACTATTTAGATTTCTTTTACCATTTTATAAAGGCGAGATCTCAGCTGGTGAAGTTAACACCCAAACAATCTCACATGTTTTGCTTTTAGCCCTGCACACAGTTCCCTTGTGGAGGCTATAAAAGCTTTGTTTCAGAATATTAATCATAACAGCTCTCTCATGTGCAATTTATGTACATATTTTAGATCAGTAGGAAAAAAGAAATGGCAGTGTGAACACAAAATGGAATTGAGAGAAGTGCCAATTTCTTTTCTTTCTTTTTTCAAACCATTTGTGATCAGGAGACTGCACCATGGGTGTGAACCCTCTTTTATTCTATCATACATTATTCTGACAGTGTGAAAAGGTTCTCACACCAGGATGTGAACAATACTCACGCTGGACAGCTAGATGCAACACAATTTATATTAGTGAGTTCTATACAGGTAAAAATCTTCCAACTATCCAATAAAGGAGTCAAACTAGCCACAGAAATTCCTCCAACAAGCATGTCAAGCACTTTGGTCCATCATTCATTTCAATTACTTGTTCTGTTTAGTTAGGATGAAGATGTTACAGTTCATACTTAAACAGGCAAAATTGTGAAAATCATTTGACCAAACTTGAAATGCGTGAGGTTGCGTATCACAGTTTCAATGTTTCCATATGAACCCAAAGCCACCAGACGATGTGTGTGGTTTGGCTTTTATTGTCAACTTTGGTCCGGATTTATTATTTCTTTTTTTAAAAATTGTATCCTGTTGTGGCTGACAAGATTTTTCATTCATATTTTTCTCCAAGGCTATGAATCATCTATTCTCCTGCTGTTCTCTGTCTGGGAATGTTAGTGAATCAATTTCAAACTGCCAGAAGAGTGTAGAGAAATAGAGCTTTGTTCTAATGTATTCCCCGATTACAGTGAACACGTATATTTTATCACCTTTTTGTTTTATAAATGAGTTACTTTTACACAGCAAGGTTTTAAAAGTATGTTGGGCCACAAGTGGGTGCTGTTATTTGTTTTTGTAATGATCTACTGAGCATGTGCAGAACAACTATTTACGACAGCCGTGGTGCACATGTATACTAGCAGTACTTCTGCCGTCAAGATGAAGACAGAGCCCGAGTGTTTTCAAAATGTTCCACCAAGCTGCTTTCAAGTAGTTGCATTTTCAGTGGATCCAAACACAGTTGTCATGTAAAAGGACACCCAAAACACAAAAAAATTGTCTTTTTCACATAAAATGCTGTCCCATGGGGCCCTAGTCATTGGCTTGACCCCAAAGACTTCTGCAGAATAACTGTCCAATCACAGATTTACCAGAACCATCAAAACACTCAGTAACATTGAGGAAGTGCCAGATATTGGAAGTTAATATTATTGTGGGAAATAGCATATATTTTTGTGTATATATTTTATATTTTATTTTCTGACATTTCTACAGCGATGAATAAAAAACAATTCAGTCGTTCTCATCAACATTTGAGAAGGTTATGGGATCTTAAAGATAAACCTCGATTTCATATTTACTCTTTATGAATATGTCTGGACTTGCTGTGCTGTGTGACAGTCTGCTTGTGCGCCATATCATGGGTTAAACAGATAAACACTATTCCGAGCATAATGTGGAGGAACCTGATTCCCTTTTGGAAATGTGCCAAGTTGCCTCAGACCTGACAACCTCTGCTGAGCTCTAGTGTGGTGTACAGCTGAATCAAGTATGAATGTCTCAATGACGTATACTGCACTGAAATGAAGAGTTGAACCTTTATTAAAATGATCTTTGTGTTTATTGAATCTAATCTCATAATGCCTCTCAAAATATGTGCTGAAGAGATATAAAGAAAACATTTTAGAACAATGTCTGTCACCACAAACATCAGCATCATCTGCAAACGAACTAACTGTTGAGGTAGTAATTAGCCAGGTTGTCTCCACCCTATGGACCGGGAGTCATCCGAGGACATGACTTTATTTGACACTGTGTCGTTTTGTATCAAACCGCAGAACAAGTTGCTCTTGTTAAAAGTTATATTATCTTATGTTGATGTATTTTATCACATGCTCAGAACACCATGGAAACGTACTGACACACACACACACACACACGCACACACATACACAGACACACACACACAATGGAAAAGTACTCATATGTCTGTTATAATCTCTAATGATGCGTTTAGTCCACCCATATTTTGTATGATGATTAATCAGCTTTTGCATAAACATGTAACCGCCCCATCGCTTGCTGAAGGAAATAAAAGGTTATGTGAGGCGGAAGATCGCTGGATGTCTCTGATGGTTGTCTGGTGAGCATGTTGCAAGACCCAACGATCTGACACCCCTCGTACGAGATAAAGAAGCGCTTGACTCTGTGTGTTTCCTCTCTCAGTTGTGAGCGGTTACTCTCCATCTGGTAATGAACCGTTGGATCTGACTTCAGTTCTCACATAAAACTTGGTCCTTCGATCAAACGTTACAGAGGACATTATTTCAGTTCTTTGTCTTCTGTATGAATCAGAAGCATTATTCAGACATATCTTTTGAATTACTTTGGAATGTCATTAATCATCTTTGTGGGGAAACGTGCATCTATGATTACGATTGAAGGTGTGTTAGTTGTAACCTAAGTGTGAAGGGAACGAAGTGTTTGAAAGGTGGACTATCAAACAAACTGCTAATTCAGTCACACCTGATCCGTCCGGCGTGCTCCTGACAAAGGTGGGCAGCATTTTGACCGTGGCTTCACTGTGCGAGTCCTTCCCCAGGCCCCTTTCAATCTCCACCCTCATCCGCTTCTTCACCTCCAGCAGCTGAGTTTTGCTCAGACGGAATTCTGCCAAAGTCTGCTGAATCTGTCGCGCCTGCTCCGTCAGGCGGTACGCCACCGCCGTCACCATGGCCGCGCCTTTCGCGCTCCCACTTTCAGACAGCAGGAAGCGGACATCTGTGTCTGGGATCAAGCGGCGCACTGTCTTGTGCAGACGGCGAGCGTATCTGTGCAGACGAACCAGAATGTTGGGAATTGAATGAACATGTACAGCTTCTTTGTCATTCACTGATATTTTAATGGTAGCACGATTCTTTTCTTGAATTAAATTTAAATTCCAGTTGACACAAAGATAAATGCTAGTTAAAATCTCAACATTGAAATATCTAGTGTTAATTCTTGAGATGTCACAATTTAAGCTGCTGTTAAAGTTGTATTCTATTATTGCATATTTTCTTGGAACAATCAGACTCCTTCAAAAGGGACAAGTCTTTCAAGAACAATAACGCCTAAAAGTTTATCAAGTCTTTCCTCAGATTTACAACACAAACAGGTTCTGTGAAATGATGATCATCATTTTCTTGTCCTGTAGCTTTTTTACAGTTTTGTTCAATCAGGTTAATGTTGCAATCATATAATCTTAGATTTACCACATTGTTTCTTCAGGCTTTGACTTCTTAACAGACTTTTAAAACATTTGCCCAGCATCAGTAGACAATATCATCACAGTTTCCGGTTGCCAAGGAAAGGAAAATGGAAACTGCGCAGCATAAATAGAGGACTTTCACAGATGACGTCATGTGGATTAAATGTCACATTACTCTGGTGTGAACACTTTGCGTAAAGATATGACTCCTAATGGTTGTTACGCTCATGGTGAAGTTCCACCAAACCGCAAAACAGCTGATTGGCACAACACTTCTTAAGGGCCAAATGTACTCACTTGGACTACAGACACATTAAGTACATATATGTATGTTTAGATTAATTAAAATTTCATGATCTAGACATCCAGTCATTGATTCACTGGTCTATAGGGCTCAGGCTTAATCCAGATGGAGGTTGGATAGATTGGATCCTTTTGGTCGTTTAAATATGCATAAGGCACCACGAAGGGTAGTAAAATGTTGGGGTCAATAATGCAAAATTATCTGCACAGAGCCCTTTCTGAAAAAAAGAATCTGACTTTAAAACGGCTGCTTTAAGACTGAAAACTGATTTTTATTTAAGACATTTTTTCTAGGGCTATATTATAAAAAGGGAATATTTCTTCATCTGAAGGTCTGATATGTAGGATTTAGCTGTTGTAGCCTCTCAACCAACTTTAAGAGGTCTTATGGGAGACACTGCATTGCAGAATTCAATGAGTGTTCTTGGTGAAATTCTCCCTTGTGGTTTTCGGGGTTACTCACTGAGGGTGCATCTTGTAGAGCGATCCATCAATGCCCACAGTAGTGCGAAGGCGAACGGCTCCTTTGTTTTCTTTTAGACGCAGGAGAATCGCTCCCAAAGTGGCAGAAATGAGATTAGCCGATCGAAACGATACGATGGTGCACACGTGCTGCACGGCCAGACAGTCCTCGTTGGAAGGCTCCACCCCGAGCCTGGTCAGGATTTCCATACACTTCTTCAGCCCTTCTTTAGTCCTGTTGAAAAGCAAGCAAGAGTTTTAAAAATCAAGATGATATTTTAAAAAATTTAGCTTGAACCACATTTTGCCTTCCAGTTCTCACGATGCACAAACAGCAACAAGGTCATTTTTAAATTCTGGATATATAGATGTTCATCATTTGACAAATCATGAAAATCATAACATAATCATTTGTAGACTTCCGCTACTCACTTCATGTTTTGCTCGAGAGTTGATCTCTTCATTTTAATCTGAACTACATTTCAATTTCTGTCTTAAAAATTTCTTCATTAAATATTTCATAGTTTGGTCCTCCAGTGATTCCTTTTCTTTCACGATTTCATCACTAAAATTGAAAACATGTCATTTTCCTATTACATCCCCCAGGATTTCCTCCTCTCTTAAGGCCACTACACATTGTGTGGTTTTCACCCATCCTAGATTAAAAATAATAACTGTGAGAACGTTGTTGCCAGAAATTTGTATTGATGGTGACGCTGCTGTGACCTGCGTCAACTAACTAACCAGTAGAAATGCAGGATGAAATGACATACTGATCAGCGCAACACTGGTGCTAAACCCACATGGATACTTTAAAAAAAAAGTATGTGGGATGTAAACATTTTGCGAATTCTCTCCAAACACATAAATGGCAAAAAGACAAGGACTCTTTTCATGCTTCGCTAGTTTCTTTTTTCGTGATTGGATGGTGCACACCGATTATGTTTTATTCTTGCGCAATCACGTCGACTCATGTCATCATAGACTGTGATTCAGCTTGTCTTCATCGTACGATCCGCACTCAGTAAACTCCATGTCGTCAACCAAAGTTTATTAGACTGATGTCACACATTGTGGCGAGCTGTTAACTTATAACATTGTTAAATTTCACAGGGTGGAGCGAACATTATGGGAGGCCCACACTAAACCATCGATACAGAACTTTATGGGATCAATGTTTTGGTCTCATTTACATGATTGTACGATAATATGTTAATTTAATGGTAGCCTATTTACACAAGTACAGCACCAGGTTTAGCTGGGTTTGTACTTGTGTATCAAACATAACAAAGAATAAAATGATCTGAGTGCATTCAAATGTTCACCTTTAAAACTAACGTGTTCTTAGACATTGGAGCATCTCTGACTGCAGGAAGCAGAAAGGTGAAAGCAACAGTTAAACTCAGTACTGATCTCTGCAGTTCAGTTTCTAAAGTCCTCTGAAATATAGAATGTATATAATCACATCCTGAGGCATGCTGTCTCTAAGTTGGGAATAATTTATTTGTCAATATAGTCGTCTACCAATACATTGTTGCTGCCCAATGCAAAAAAAATGTGGACTGTGTTGCTTTACAGCTATATGTCTTTGTTAAAACTAGAGGAAATATTCCTTCTGACTGCTCACAAGGAAAGCTTCCACTCTTGGTTAGTGTAAAACTACCAAAGAAGAAATGTGTTGTTTTTGCTCGTTCCTCTCTCTCCACTCACTTCTCTATGGCAGAAACGTGCTTGGTCTCGATCTTCCCTCTGGTCAGGAGCTCTGGGGTTATTCGCCCCTCGAACAGAAGCCCCTCTTTGGCCATCTTCACCAGGATGAGTCGCACCAGCTCTCCCAAATACATTCCACTGGCCATCTTTTCAAACCTGAGCAGAGAGAAGCACAGTTTATATTTTTTCTATTTTTCTATAGACACACAGTGTGAATGGCCAATACTTCTAAGTTTGAGATGATGTATACAAAGTATAATCATGTTTTTCATGAAAAAAAAAATCTTGTTTTTGGTTTAGAGCTATAAAAGAATTGTGAACAAGGCTGTTTATGTGCTCATTAAAATCTAAATAATGAGGCGTGTAATTTACAATCCCCTACAAAGAGTTTTTAGGAACAGCGAAGTCTCACAGAAGTGGAAAAAAATAAGGCTTAACAATGTTTGAAAATCTAAACCAAATGTGGTGGAACAGCTTCGTGGAAATGTTTTATCAACATGCTATTGAGGGTTGTGTCGTGGTTGTAAAAAAAATAAATAAGAGGAGAAAACATTCATATGAAAGTTTTCTTTCACAGGAACAAAGACTGAATCTCACAGCTGCTTTCCCGGGTTGAGAGAGCCTCTGTCAATCTCGCGATCAAATTCTGTGCGAATGTCCTCCAGGGATCCGTCGTCCCCGAACGCCCCCCACTCTGTGTTGATGCACATGCGGCCTTCGTCTCCTTCCACCAGGTCGATGTGACGCAACTCCTCCATGTAGCAGGCGTTTGTTCCCGTCCCTGAAAGGACGCACAAGCTACAATGACCCCTGTATAACGGGACTTAAAAAAACTGTTATCAAGCACAGCACACTGTGTCGATAACACACCAGAGCATGATTGTTGTATCTCTGGCGCCCCCACATGTACAGCTGTGTTTATAGAACATGCTGAGCTGACAAACACATTTTAGTTCATTCAGCTCCAATCTCACAAGAAGGCCCAACCAAAAAAAATAATGCCATAATTATGTTTATGTTTTAAGTTAAAGGTTTTTCTTTGTTGTGATGCAAAGTATACGTGATGAAAATGTCTATATTTTCACAAAACCGAACAACGAGTACCGAAAATGACTACAACTTCAACATGAAGTCATTCATGGCAGCATCACTGATAACTCAGCTCGGGTCCAAGTGTTGTGTCTGCTACTCTTAAGAAATATGTAACAAAAATGAATCTTTTCTTTAAAGTTTTTACAATTTGCTTGGTGGTTTGGCGACTGATTTGGAGCGTTATGTTTGACTGCCCTATTATAGAATTAACAGTAAGTACTTTTGCCCTTTTCAGGTGGTTAAACATGTTTTAAGAACAGCATTTATAGAGAACAAAAACACACAAAAAAGATTAAAATTTAAAAGTAGTTTAGGATAGTTGCTTTATATCAGTGTTTTGAAGTCGCCGTATTCACCGATAATGATTCCCACTTCACAACGCTGATCGTCAAATCCGCAAGTCATCATTGTGCCGGTGGTGTCGTTCACCACCGCCATGATGTCCGCCTCGTAGTCCTGAGGAAACAAAAGTCCAGGAGAAATTAAGAGCTGAGAGACAAGCGAAGCAAATCATTCCGTCATGGTTAAACAATATTCTTCACAATGACCTGTTGACCTGTTCTTCAATTTTCTTTAGTATTGGTATGTATAAGGAGAAAAAAACTCACCCCTCGTTTCTTGATGGCCTTGTTCAGAAGCTTCACAACATCTGCGCCTTCTACTCCACTGGCTTTAAACTTCTTTGTCCATGTCACTAAAACAGCCTGTGAATCAAGTTCTTTAATTAGTTGTACTTTAAATTACAGAGAAAGCTTATTACTAGTCCACTCACAGCGTTGCTGCACACACACTTTCTCTCCTGTAGAATCGTCCAGTTATAGGTAAAACCAGTGTTTTAAAACTTTCACAATGTACATGTTTTTCACATTATCACTGCTATTGTTGATAATCCTGGAAACATCAAAATATAAATATAACACTGCCACACACTTCTAAGGTTGTTCTTCGTAGCTTTGGTTGACTTCCTAAAGTTCATAAAATCTCCCTGAAGAAAAAGTCTGGTAGGTCTGCTGTGTTGCAGCGATTCTGTAAACTCTTAACACATTCTTTCACAATGTTTACCTCGTCAAGTTTGGTCTGGGCACAGGGGAAGGAGAACGTAAATCCCACAGGAAGCTTCTTATCTTTGATTTTTTGCTTCTCTATGAAGTCGGCCAGGCAATCTGCGACGTGGTCAAAGAGCTGCAACCAGAGAGGAGACTTTTAGACTTCACAGTTTCTAGAAAGCACATCAGAACTTTTACTTTGAAGAAAATATACAGTTTTATGCTGTACTACATCAGTATTGAACAATCACTGCATGACTTCACTCCAAGCTCACCAAATATTATGTAAGATTCACATTCAGATCTAATACTCACGAGTGCCCCAGTGAAACCTGAGTTTAAATTTCACCACCTTTCCTGTAACTCAAAGGGAAACAGTTTCCTGTTGGTTTAAAATAACTGGTTTAATTTTTCATATTATTAATTCTAACAATCATAAAAACAATTATAATGTATAAACCATATTAATAAGGCCTTGTGATAGAAGTGCTTTGTGACAATTTGGCCCTGTAATAGTGAAAATACAGTGGTTATGATCAAAGTTTTGATATCTAATATTTTGAGACCCTGCTTACAACGTTTCAATTGAAAAATGCATAATTTTTGCATTTTTGATGCAATAAAGTTTCTAGTTTACACATTTTTGAAAAGTTGCATTTTCAGTGACTCTTTACATGTTTGTCTTACAGATTACATTCACTACAAATCTATTAATTCCTGTAACTATAACTGAGATAATAATATCAATTTAAGACTATTCCTAAATTTAAATATCTTCTTACTGTCATTATTCATCAGCATTGTTTTGCTGCTTTTCAGTTGACAATTTCAGAAAGGAGTTGTTGGTCTTTGTTTCTCCAAAGCCTGAAATGCAAACAAAAACACTCCCTTTTTGTTGTTTTATTTTGAAGTTATTGAAGAGAATATCACATAAGAATCAAAGGATTCTGGTTTCTGTCAATATTAAGCAACTGTTGCACCTCATAAATAACAAAGGTCGTTCTACCTAAGTAAAATGTTTTAACTTTACAAAAATCTGCCACACTGCAGAGCCATGTCTTTGTTAACAAGTCGGATCTTGTATCACACTACACTTCTGTCCAGCTGTCCCTTCAGCGTTTCATTAAACAGCATCTGTCTCACTCTGTCTGCAGCCCGAATGAAATCACCCTGCCTCACACTGGCGGCCATGTTTTGGTTATCGGGTTACAACACGACTGCCAGCTGTTCCCGGTAGGTTCAGTGTAGGTCAGCAGAGGTCCTGACGTCGCTCGCGTTGCTGTCATCTCTGTTACTGGAGAGGTCATTTTACACAAGCGGATCCTCAAGTACAACAGAGGACTGTGTGGAGGGCAGGCGCCAGCACGGGAAAGAAAATGCCCCACAATGGAGCCCACATGAGCTGTGCAGCATTAGCTGACTACAGGAGGACATTGGACAGGGGACATGTTTCAAATGAACCCTGGCCCCAGAGAAATTTAGTCACAGATTACCTAGATAAATTATTAGATCCTGAACCATTTTCCACATTTCCCAATCAATCCTTTATGTTAAGTTTGCATCTTGAGGCAGGTAGCTACTAGTATGCTCTCTGAGCTTTTTATTTTCAAACTAAACTTATAGAAACATTAGCTTGTAACTTTCTATCAGTTATCTGTGAACTGTTTATAGGACGCTTATTTAAAACGCTTTTAATTTAAGTGATTGAATTTTTAAAGGCAGCGTAAATAAACATTATACAGGATGACATAGCATAAGTACTGAAACTGATCAAAATCACACATATTTCACTTTTTATTCCTTCAAGAATCCATTAAATGAGATCTCACCAGACTTCTGGAAAGGTTGTATTATACTCACTATGTGATCAAGAATAGTAATTTATGTCATATGCATCAGATAGTCACTCACTCGGTGGTCAATAAAATAAAGGTCAAAGCATCTTCATAGTTTGAGAAGTTGTAAGCAAAACTGAAGAACTTTTTCGAGATTTTCTCAAATTGAATAAATTATATAAATGCAGCGTAGATCTCAACGCTTCTCCTCTCTTGTCTTCCTGCTGCTGACAGTTGCTGATGCATGGCATCACATAGTACTCACTGGGTGGTATCGAGGATATTTTATGAGTACTCTGTGTATTGGTGGACCTCATAACCAACACTGGCATCGGTATCAGCGTATCCCTACTATAACATTAACAATAGAATAGAATAGAATAGAATAAATGTCTTTATTGTCACTCTCTTAAAAGATTTAAAAACAGTGTTAGCGGCAGTGAAATATTGCCTCCTTAGTGACAACAGTGAACATTGATAAGGACAGACGACCAAGTTGGATTGTTATTCCAGTGACTCTCAACTATAAAACTACCAAGTCCCAAGAGAACATGAACTGGGAGTCATGACGCTCTCATCAGGCCAAACATTGTTCTTATTGTCCAGCTACTGAGCATTTGCAGAACTATTTACGTACTGTGGCCGTAGCGCGCTTGTGCAGAAGCAAATTTTCCTCCATCTACATGGGGATGGAGTTCTAACATTTTCAAAAAGTTGTGTTTTCAGTGGCTCTGAGCATCGTTTTTGTGTAAACGGACACCCAAAACACAATGGAGGTTATGCGTTTTCACTTGATAACATTTTTGTGTAAACGGTGCCTTAGCCATGGATTTTATAAGTCATTAAATCACCATGAGAAGAAACTAAAAGAAAAGCACAAGTTACCAAGTATAAAGAGTCAAGGTGCTGCAAAGTTACACTGATCTGCTTTGGATTGTAGTTTTTGTCGGAACAAGTGTCTCATTGTTCTTTAGATAACAGAAGCAGAAACAGGTGTTTCCAGTTTGAAGTGGCTCCATTTGAAGAGGAGCGCAATTTAGAACACATCAAATTGTGTTCCAAGAGACGCATTGTGGCAGCAAATGTACAGTTTCACCTCCTTTTATTCGTAAATACATTCTGAAAATTCACAGACCACAAACATTTGCTTTTCATTCTAATTGATTAATCCAGCTGAAAGAGTTAATCTCACAGCTTTTGAGAAAAACAAAGCATCACACAAAGTAGATTAATCTATCAGGAGCACAATGAATACAAATTCATAGTTCTGTAGTAAATTCCATACTACCTTTTTTCTATCTGTTCTAAAAGTAAGCCTATTGTCAAGAGAAACTGGAGAGACTTTTTTGTTTTTTGCTAAGTTCAAAGGTCAAAGCTAGATTCAGGGTTAACTCTTTATCTTATATTAGCTTATGAGTAAAAATGAACATTCCAATTATACATTCAGGTGAAGTGCATCTTCAGAATGTGCACCAGTGGGCTTAATAGAGGGAATACACTATAGTCATGTTGTTGTGTTTACCTGTGACCCGCTCCCATGGATAATGTTGTCGGGGGTGTCGTAGACCTGGCTCTCCATCTGAACGGGCTGCTTCTTGTCTTGTGTCACTTTAACTCGAAGAATCCGGAAGTTGGAGCCGCCGAGATCCAGAGCGATGAAGTCTCCCTTTTCTGTGATCAGAGAAAATACAGCCAAACATCAGGAATTGTAATGTGATTATTTCTACATTTGTTTCGGTGTGAGTTTATTTCACCTAAAAAGAAATCTCAATGGAGTCAGTCCAGCAGACTGGGCATCGATGCCACACATACCGCCCAGGTCACTGGGAGTTTTGTTCAGTGAGAAGAGGGTTCAGTGAGAGAGAATTATGTGAAAAAATAGAAATGTGTGAACCGTCTACGTACACAAGATCTGTGATTACGTATGCAGAGTCTTGACAAAAACTGATACAAAGAGTGATCGGTTTCTTTTTTGAATACAATTTTTGAATCAGTCCCCTTAGAGATAACGGAATAACTTTAAATTGTAGGACCACTTTGTGCTGCTTACAATTTATGAATTGTTTTGATAGGCCTTATCTTTTTTATATTATCGACTCTGCTTTTAAGGCATTTTTTCTTAGGCCCTGTTTCCATAAGAATGTTGTCAAGTGAAAAGAGAAAACTTCCATTGCTCGGAGTCACTGAAAATGGAACTTTCTGAAAACGGCTTCCAAGATAGAACTTTTCGAAAATGACCCATCTCAGTGGAACAAGGGAAAATGCAACTTTTCTGAAACGCTGATACTGGACATTTGCATCATGACCGCAGTAAGTCGCTCTGCCTGTGTGTAAGAGGGATTAAACAATGAATGTGGTGGTTGTTCTTCACCTTTTGAATTGAGCAACCCTTCTCCAATAAAGTCAACATTAACTACCATCATTAACTAGCAGTACCTTGACTCATCATCCGACTTATACAAGGAGACACTTTGTTTCCTTACTAACCACCGATAGAATGGGCCAAAACAACCAAGAAAGACAGTTTAAAGGAGGTTCAAAGTTTACTGTTCTCTGCGTGCATACATATGTGATATTATTACATCAAACAGCACCCACTAGTGGCCCTACTGGAAAATGACATCTTTTTTCAGCAATTCTGCTTGTGTTGCAGACATCATTTTCAAAATGTTGACATCCAAACACAAAACGTTTCTGAAACGAAAATGCAAAAACAATGTATTCTATTTCTAAACATTGTGGTGTAAACGAAGCCTGAGGGTATCCATATTATTTTTGTACTTCCCCCCAAACAAGACACTTTCTATAATCTGGATCTCATTGCTTTTTTTTTTTTTTGAAGGCTTCAGCTTTTACATGTTGGTGAGACTTCTTACTACCACAGTTTGGCTCACTATAATGTTTTGTAAATGCAGAAATCAAAGAAAGGGTTCAAAAGTTTTCCTCAGAGGCAATCTGGGTTTGGCACCATGGAAAAAAGTGTTGAGAACGACTGGCCTTTGAGGTCATTTCTTCTGTTTTACATTATGTTGACATGTGACACTTTTGTGGCTGCTTTGGCATGCTGGGAATTTCTTGACACATTTTTCTTGACTTGAAGACGTTAATATTCAAGGTACTATTAGAGCTTTAATGGTGTTTCACTTTCAAGTAAAGCCACAGTTGGCATTCAAATCACTGTAATCATTACAACCTTGATATACTACTTGAAACATGAAAAAAAGATGAGAAAACAATCTGATACAAACATGACAGTGTAACTGTGTGAGCTGACAAGTTATTGGAGAACAGATCTGACTCCAAGGTATTTGAAGACCAAATATAATCGGTTTCTCTCCAGAGAGAAGCTTTCTCTGCAGATACATTTTCAGATGGAAACGCTTGCAGCTTAAACAATATGCACTTTATGTCTACCCTGCAGCTGAAAACATGCTTGTTGATTTGATGGTGGTGGATATTTATCTGACACCAATCTCTGCTGACTCGCCAGGAAAGGGTAGCTAAGGATTGAGTGTCCTTCAGAGAAGAGCACATGATATCACATCCACGTATATTTCACCGCTAGGTAACCTTTCAGAAACAGGAGTCTAACCACAGACCCTGGGACCCGGGCAGAACAATATGCTTCACTTTAGCGTGAGCTTGACTGTTGTTTACTGCGTTGAGCTATTTTATCCTCCGTGACCTGACTGGAATGAGACGTGAGCAAGCCTGACATATAGAGGTGTCACTGTTGTGCCGCAGAGCGTCTGTCTATTTTCAAGGGTTTAATCTCAGAGCTGCGTTAGATTGTATCAACTGAGAGGCTTTATCCCTGCTTATAAGTTTGAATGTCACAATTGAACTGAATACTTTTCTTTGGAATCCATCAAGCTTTGTGTTATAAGGTTGTATGTCTGGCATAATGAGCAATATGCTGATCAGGAAAATAACAAACCATATTTATGTGCATTCAACCATACAACTACCAGTTGGTAGAAAATGAATACAGACAGGTCTAATAGGTCATCATAATGTAAAAGCTGCAATAAAAATGAAAAAGCTGCTTTCACATTGCAGTTTTGTATTTCTGTTTAACAATGTTAAAAGGTTGTTGTTTTCTTAGATTTTTATTTGTGTGGTTGCTTGTGCATTTAAAAACTTTTCTGGTCGTGTCGCAACTTTTGTGCTGAAGTATAGCTTTTCATTGTGGCTCAAAGCTTTAGCTTTTCTGTTAGAGCTTTTTCATTTTCATTTCACCTTTTGCATTGTGGTGACACGGGATGTACCGATACCAGTGTTAGATATCAGGTCCAATTTTATAAGGAGGATTCGTACTCGTAAAAGATCCCCGATACAACCTTGGAAGTATTACATGACATCATCGGTCAGCAGCAGGTAGAAAAGTGGACGAGCGGAGAATCGTTAATATTAATGATAATGACAAAAGTAAGACAGACTGTCAATTATGTTCTGCTAAAAAGCAACTTAATCACCAGTGCTACATGCTAAAGCGTTTCAGGGCTCACACACTGGTGATGCTACATGCTAAACACGAATAAGGTATTGCTGTGTGCCACCATGCACACTATGGTGGAGTGTGCATTAACAATGGATTGTTAATGTTTTGTTGTTGATGGATGGTTATTACGGTGACTGTCAACCGTAAAACTACAAAGTCTCAGGAGAATATGGACTGAGAGTTGTGACACTCTGGAGGAAACATTTATTCTTATTGTCCATCTCCTGAGCATGTGCACAACTACGAGTTACAACAGCCATGGTTCTCATGTAATGACGCCATCTTGTTTCCATGGAGATGGAGTTGGAGCATGATCAAAAAAGTTCCACCTTGGGAAACATTTTCAAAAAGTTTTCCTCCGTCTGCACAGAGACAGAGTGCGGTAGGTTTCAGAAAGTTGTATTTCCTCTGTTTCCATGCAGACGGAGCATTTCCAAAAAAGTTGTCTTTTCCTATTTCCATGGAGGTGAAGTCGGAGTGTTTTTTAAAAAGTTGCATTTTCCTATGTTGCCACGGAGTCTGAGCATTTTCGAAAACTTTCACTTTGGGAGCCATTTTCAAAAACCTGCGTGGTTCCCAGCACGGTGCTGGGATGCAGCATATTTTTACATTTTCACAGGAAAACGTGATGTAAACTGGGCCTCAGATGTAACACATTTACCAAACATTCCTGTGATTTTTATGTATTTTTCTGCTTTCGATTCGGTCAGTTCCTCATGATACCAGTGAGCCTGTGCCATCAAGGAGCTTGACGCTGACACTTAGAGAGAAAACCGGGGTTCTTCATTGTTATGGCAATCATCTTTTACACCCCGTCTCTTAAAGATTACTGTCAGAGCTTAGCTGAGATTACATTTGTTAATTGTAGATATAAATTCATTGAGATTAGCTCATACTGACAGTGCGGTTGCAGCAGAGGAGAAAACTGTCCTTCCTCCTGGTTCCTGCTGTCTACTTTACTCTGCGAATCTCAGATGTTTGTCACTTTGCAACAAACTTCTGACTTCAACTCTGCCCTTTAATTGGTCAATCTGACTGCGTGTAGCTGTTGAAACCCGAGGCTATTTATAGTGAGAGGCCTTGATGGGGCGGTGGCCCCTCTGAGAGCTCACTGTTATTTCTGTGAACTGACTCCTCACCTACAGAACTCTGCTGCAGCTCCTCACATAATCAGTGACAGTTCTCACTAGTTCTCCTGATCTCTCCAACTAGTAATGATCCACAGAGTGAAAGAGTGTGGTGATGAAATGAACAGGAAAGTAATGTAAAGGAGGAGAAGACACTGACAATGAAGTCTTCTCCTGACTATCGACTTCTTGTTAATATTTTTCTTCCATGTTGCAAAGTAAATATGTCCACAGAAAAAAAACATGACTGATTCACTCCTGTACATAATGTGCACAGTATAGCACATTAGCTTTATATTTTATTATTCTGAGAACACTGTATTTTATGGTCTGTTGTTTTATGTTGCCGATATTTAAGACTTCCCAATTAATTTGTCCTTCCATCAATTCATTAATTGATCTGCACGTCTATGTCAGGGCTCTGTAAACTTTATGCCCAAAAGAGACATTTTTGTGATTTTTCACAAAAATCTAATTTACTTGGAGCCACAAAACACATTTGAGAGGTTGACACAGCTTCTAAAGTTTCATACATAGCCTAGTTTGAAACAAAAACTGTATCTTATGCTGCATTTATAAAATTTGAATTACAATTTGGCATGGCAAACATTTAATTAAATTTTCAGATGTTTTTGTACCAAATTTTAGAGTTTTCATCCTTCTTTTCTGGCATTTTTCTAACAATGTTGACATTTTCAATAGAATAGAATAGAATTACTTTATTAATCCCAGTGGAAAATAAATTTAAGCATTGCTCCACACAGAATAAACTAAAAGAAAGCTGAATGTCAAATGAAAAATAGTAATTTAATTTTTATCTTATGTTCAAGGCTTAATGGTAACAAAAATTATTACAATAACTAAAACACAACAAACGCTATTTAACGGGAAGAGTTCTAGAGTCTTCCCGTGGCCACAGGAGGAATTACATTTTAACCATTCTATCTCTTTTCTAAGAAGTTTCGCTTGTTAAAAAAAAACAAAAAATATTTAAGCTATTGTTTTCCCTTTTAGAAATTGAAGTAATTTTAGCATTTTTTCCCCATTTAATTATTCTTTTTTTATCGTTTTTTTTTTTTAATCCAAGAGACAAAAGTCAACTTGAACATGACTCTGGTATATAGATAAAATAAAATAAACTGGGTTAAAAGTAAAGGTATAAAAATGGGTCTTAAAATTAGTTTTAAAAATGGAAAATGAAGGGCTTGTCTGATGCGCAGTGGTAGCTTGTTCCCTAATTTCGAGGCAGCAACAGAAAATGGTCCGCCCCCTCTGAGCTTCTGTTTAGACCGCGATACCTCCAGAGGCAGTTGATCAGCTGACCTGAGGCAGTGGCCAGGAGTGAAGAATCATTGCCACTCTTAACGTTAGATTAAAAAACGACACGGGATCAGATCAGAATGTGGTTCACTCAAGAGTTTCACTCATAAATATTAAATTGTTTGTTGAAAGGATGAAGCCTGTGGGTTTCATGAAATTACATTATAAGGTTGACACGTGGCAGCGTTAGCGGCAGCGGTAGAGTTTGAGATGAATATCAGGTCCGACAGAGCTAAAACAATAGCGAGGTTCAATCCGGAGCACAATCAGAGGCTCACGTCACAGAATGAGGCGCACTATTTTCACAGCTCAGCACATTGTTTTATTCACAGACAGAAGCAGGATGTTTCAGGCTCAGTGCAAAAACAGCAGTGAAACACTGTGTGAAAGCCTCCATGTGAATAAATAAAGTGTAAAATGTGTGTTGGTGCTGGGTGACACAGTAACATAGTTCTGGCTGTACCTGATCCATCAGGGATGGACCGGACGAAGGTGGGCAGCATCTTGACGGTTGCGGTGGGGTTGGTGTCCCGGCCCAGCCCATTCTCCATCTCCCGCTTAAAGCGATTCATGAGGTCCTTCAGCGTCTCATCAGAGAACCGCATGGAGTACAGGTACTTATCGATCTGAAAAAACACAGATAATCATTGAAAGCCTGTTTTACCAACACGATTATCCTGACATACATTACTGTGTGTTAAATCAAGTTCACTGATGACAGTATCACTGCAGCATTAGTTTGGGAAGTTTTGAGACAAATCAGATGTTTTTTTGCACCCTTGTTCTCCCAATCAGTTCTCCTCAATAGAGCATTTAAATTAAAAATCAATAAACTCACTGTCTTTTCCCAAAGCGCTTTACACTGTTAATCAAATTCACCCATTCACACACGCATTCATACACCAATGCAGGTGGCTACCATGCAAGGTACTCAGTCCACCCACTGTAAGCAGTTTGGGGTTAAGTGTCTTGCTCAAGGACACTTCGACTTGTAGACAGATGGATATGAGAATAGAACCAGCAACCTAAGTCAGTGTACATATGTATCAATAATACATTATACAGTAGGACAGTGGAACTCAATAAAATCTAACTAATTATTTACACAAGGACTGTCAAACATGAGGCTCATGGCCATTTTGTACAGGTACAGGTGTGGGTGTAATGCATTGATTGTTCTACAAGGGGGAATAATTGCACCCAACGTAACCTATATTGGTAGGAACCTTTGTGACATCAGGTGTTGCTTGACGGAGGGAGCACATATGGTTTCTGATCCCATCACATTTGCCACAACAGCACAACTCCACAACACAGAGACTAACTGTTTAAAGTTTATGTTACGGATTACGGATTGTTGCAAAGGTCACTTGTTTTGGATTCAACTATGTGAGTAAAATGGAAAAAAATGTTTGTTCAGTTCATGAAGCCGACGTCATCTTCAAAACAGCGCATGTGTCAATGGCGAGCATGTCAGTTACTTATTTTTCCATCAAGGTAGCTGTAGCATTGGGCTGTAGCTATTCCAGTGCCAACAATGGATCACAAAAACTGGAGTTGTACTGAGAAAATTTTTTTGGGGGGGGGGGGTTGATTGAAAATAGAGACGTTTTCATCACATATACTACACAACAAAGAAAGAAAATTTTATGGTACTAATTCACCGGCTTGGCCCACTCGAGGTAAATTAGGCTGCATGTGGCCCCTATAACTGAAATGTGTTTGACACCCTTGATTCTAAGTATTGTAATATTTGGAGTGGTATTCAGATGAACACCCCACAAAGGGTTAAGTGATCAAAAGTCACTTAACTGCTAATCTGGTCATTACATTTGCATGAAAATCAAATGTGTAGATTTAAATTCCATCCACTGCACCACGAAGTCCCATTACAACACAGAGGCACATGCCATTAAAAACCACAAAATCCTCCATTTTTTCATGTTGTACTCAGCTTTATTCAAGATATGGTCACAAGGATCATAGCTACCCATCAATCTAATGCTCAGTGTCTTTAAAGAGGTGGTGTAACAACAT
>OMNM01034815.1:0-10553 GCA_900302745.1 Parablennius parvicornis | reverse complement strand
TGCACATGAAGAAGAATATGTGTGACGATGTTTTTGATCTTTTGTAAATGATTGTTCTGCTCATTGCATGTCTTTGATTTTGTGTGGTTCCGAGGGATAATACTGCCCAAGGTTTGTAAAGATGGTAGGTCCAGAGGGGAGGGGCTAATCATATAAAAGCCTGTGGTGTGATTGTGTCTGGGAGAGTGAGACTGAGGGTGTCAAACCAGACACAACCTATGAAGCACTAAAGCCTTGGTAGAATGGCTTTTTAAAAAATTGAACTGGGCATCGAACTACTTTGACATTTGCGCAATATTTTTGTAAATAAATGCACCTCAACTATTTTGCTACCTAAGCCATCATGTGTATGTCGTTCTTGAGCCCTGTTATTGTGACACTGACGTTGCTCTGATTTGGTTTGAAAGCTCCTCTACCAGCACCCCCTCTCACTCTTCTTCCCCCTCTCATTCTTACCCTCCCTTTTCCTCTTCCTCTATCTGCAGTGTCCTCTATTGTTGTAGAAACAAAAAGGTGCTCACCTGTGGTATTTTTATTGCACTTACTTCCTGATTGAAGCGGTAACGAGTAACTGCTGAGGTGTTTGGTCAGGGATCACATACATTGGCCATTTAGCTCATGCAGTGTCATTTTAAATGGCAGAGATTTGAAATGGCAAACATGTGACTTCATGTCAGATTGTTGTCTTATGTAGAGAACTATGCATTTAAAAAGTGACAATTCGAATTGCAAAATGTCTGTAAAGCAGAAAATGTATTCAGAGATTTAGAGACTAGACAAGAGGTTTTGCTCTCTGCGTGTCAGTTTAAAGACCTGTGCAAGAAACAAAAGTGAGCAGTCCCTGCAGAAAGACACAAGATGGCAGCATTGAACTGAAGATCCAGCATGAGGAGCTGAAAGAGGAATTCACCACTTTCAGTAAGATTATGACATGTTGGTCCATTTGCCTGGAAGCTATCATCAACGCTCTTCTGCTGCACTGAAGTGAGGAAACATGAAGGAAACATTAGATTGTTAAACTGTGGATATTCATTTTGAAACCTGTACTGCCATTAAGAATAAGATACAGGAAAGACATTTAGGGAAGTGCAATGTTCTCTTAACAAATGAGCTCTTTTAAGATTTAATTCAAACATAAATATGTCACATAAAGTGACTAAGTCAGATTATTTATTGATTACAGGAGGTGAATGATGACACATGCTTCATGATCTTCATTGTTTGTACTGAAGGAAACATTTAACATTTAGTTTGTATCACAAGTAACTCAATAGTCAATTTTTGTCGACACTATTGATAAAAAGATGTCTGCATTATTGAAATAAATGAGTATGTAGAGCCACATGTTATTCACAGAGACCATAAATGAAGGTGTTGCACCACTTTGCATTATTGCGTCCACCAAGGATGTAATAAAATCACCTGTGTTTATTCATTCATTCATTTGTCTGTCTTTCTGTCTCTCTGTCTGTTAGCAGGATTACATCAAAACTACTGAATAGATCTTCACCAAATTTTCAGCAGAGATGGATCTTAGGCCCCAGACGACTCCATTACAATCCGGATCTGGATTCTTGGTCCGGATTTCAGTTTTTACAGTCTTTGGGCAAATTGCGTCAAAATTACTTGAGGGATTTTCACCCAATTTTCACCACAGATAGGTATTAGATTATAGAAGAATTGATTACATTTTGGAAGTGATCTGGATCTGAATCTAGATCCAAATTCTGGATCCGGATTAAAATTTCTGGGGTCTCAAATGAGGATCACATCAAAAGTATGACAGGTCTTCACCAAATTTTTATTCATACATGTATCAATTAGCAAGATACTATCTTCAGATTGTTTCATGGAAACCGAATCCAGACTAAAATTAAAATTACAATGCGGATATTATGTCTTTCCTTCTGTCTCCACGTCAACGTTGGCAGACGTCGTAAATCTCTGATTGCTCTTGTTTTAAATGCGTTTCCACTTTTCTATTACTCATGGACATGAAGAATGCCAGGATATTTAAATATACTATATAAATCATTTAATTGAACTATAAATCTGCAGCCAGGGGCTGTAATACAGCGGTTTCCCAAAGTTTTTAGACTGTACACTTCCTGTCTGATCTCTAGCTCAAACATTACAGTAAAGCCAAAGTTTAGTAGGGTTTCTCACCACAAATACAAAATGAGAAGCCTTTAAAATAGAAGCAAGTGTTTTTTTATAAAAATTTTTTATTACAGTTCTCTGATCTGATCTCGACAACCTCCGAGCAGGTGAGTCATCAATGACAATCTTTTCTATTGCTTGTAAAAGAAAATAGAAAATGTACAGACAGTATATCATTTTTTAATTTAATTTGCTTATTTGGACGGGACAGTGTAAATATCCCGGATTCAGCACTAGGCTAATTTCCATCTGTTTTCCCACATAAAACCATACAATGTTACAAACATATATAAACAATATGGGAAAACAAAGACAGAGATGATAAAATAATTATTCCTAAAAGTTATGGCAGCAAATGAGTCTGATATGAAGGTAAACGTGTTATTGTCAAATATTATTTCCACTGTGTTTTTTCTCCCTTCTTCCACTGGGAGACACCAGATGTAGTGTTAAACTGATTTAACATGATGCCACATATATCTCCAGGTGTTATTGAGTTTAACACCTCAGAGCTCCACCAACTGGAGATTATTTCAAGAGCAGCACTACCTGGAGGCCTGATTCATTATTAAACCTTTCTGAGGTGTTTCTAGTGAGCAGACTCCTTGTGTCTTCAGACATTTGATTATTTCTAATAGGTTTGTGTGGTTATAAATAGCTGTGGGGCTCTTGTACAGTAAGACGTGGGGTATCACTGTAACCGAGGATCTGCTGGTAAAAATAACCTTCGAGTGTTGAGCCAAGGAGGACTGGACGTCTCAGGAAACCTAAAAAGGTCTCGTAAGGCTGTGAGAGTTGAGATCTGCCAGAAAACTCTGTAAATGCATTTCAGGCTGTTTCAGAGAGTTTTACAACCTGAATAGTAGAACTCTCTCGGTGTTGGTCTCTATGTTGGAGAAAAAAAAGATTAGAGATTAATGTGAAAACTGGAAATACTCATTTAATAAAGAACATTTTTAGTTTGTGAAATCATGTGTGGAAGCAGAGCTTAATCCCAGCAGCCTCATCACTTAAAGAGGCTCAATTATTGTTTTTAATTTGTCATTAAAGCGTATAAAAAAAAGTAATTGACTAAAGGTTGTGAGTTAAACATACCTCCAAACATTTGAATAAATTTGCAGGTACGGATGCACTCTCTTCATATCCAAAGTGCAGAATGAGAAAGAAATTTGTGGGTAAATGCTATATATAGTCTTAAGTGCGTCCATACATGGGGTGGAAGGGGAACAGCATTCCTCCAGTGACAGGAGAATATTTTTGTTACCATCAGCAAGTGCTTCCCAAGCGGCATCAGGCTGGTCTGCCACCGCTTTGCGCTGTTTTAATCTCTCGGGGTAAGTGAGTTTCTGGGATTATTTGCTTCCTGTTGTTCTCTTTTTTGGAGGCTTTGCGGAGACCAGTGGAGAGCAGGAGGAGTCGTTATCGCCTGCTAAGCCTGGAGCAGGTGAAATGTGCTGCTGTGGGATGTGGCTGTGGATAATCTGTGTCCTGTGTGGGAAAAGCAGGCATCAGTGTGTGAGCTCCCTGAGCAGCACTCCCATACATACCAGGGCATTAAGAGGTGGCTGACCCTCTTATACTAATTTGTATCTGCTAAACACACTCAGGTAAAGCCGTGACAGTGCTGAGGAATTTATTTCTGTGTAATTATTGTGGAACAAAGCAGCAGCTGCTGGGACCCGATGATCTGGTTGAGTTTGAAGGTTTGTGGTGATTTTGATGGAGCAGTGTGAGCACTGTGGCCGTGATGGTAATCTGGAAGTCAGTGATAATCTCATGCTGTTTCCTTCATTTTTCCAATCATGGCCTGGTAAAGCGTTGGAAGCTATTCATAGCCGAGCCGTGTGAGCTGGAAAAGAAACACTTTTGAAGAGTGGAGCTTTGGCAGTGTTTTTGAATTACCTTCAAACGTCCTAATTGTTGTTCTTCCATTATATTCTTGTTTTCTTTAGGTAGCTGTAACTTCAGTGAGAATGTTACCTGAGAAATGATAGTTGAGTTAACTGGTCAAAGTCTTAGATGTGGCAATGTGTGTTAATATGCCTCTGTGAGGCTAAAAAAGAACAGCTGTATTGTCTATGTCTAGTATGTATAATACGTTTGGTTGTCATCCTCCTCCCTCCCCCCTCCTGGTGTTTTCAGCCGGGTCTCCTTGAAGTGTTCCAGTCATGGCTTCCAAAGTCATACCTTGGTATAAGAGGAAGCATTCGGGCCACGTCAAAACTGATTACGCTTACCACCACACTCAGCGTGTGGTGAAGAAGCATTCTCAAAGGTAACAAAGGTGAACTTCAGCTGCTACGGCTGTCGCTTTGCAGATTCTGTTCACTCCCTCGCCGGCTGTCCGCTCCACACCTGGTGGGAGCGCAGCTTTGCTTCAAGTCCAGGCATGCCTGTTCTGAGTCAAATTGATTTACCAGGCAGGATTAGCGGGTCTATACAGCTCTACAAGGCCACCGTTCATAAAATGCTTGTGGACATTTCGGACGCCAGATGATAATCAACAAAGAGCTACAAGAGACTCCTTCAAAAAAGAGTCATGTCAGTGTTACAACCAACAGCGAGAATAAATGTCTTTATTACAGTCTTAAATCTTGCTGGTGGGTTACATTTCAGCTACAAAAATACTTGGTTAGTTTAAAAATAAAGCTCCTGGCTTCAAAACCCCATGAATAACTTAATGTTGGCCTCTACGACCCGTCTATCCACCCCATCCTTCTCATGCTACATTAAAATACATTGCTTTTTTATTGACAAGTATCTTACAAAACCTATAATAAATTACCTATATGGTCATTTTCCACATGAATTTGACCTGGAATAAACACATAGCTGATGTATAAGCTTATATATAAGCAGGTTTGTATAACTATTGCTCAGTGTTAGAAAACTTTATTTGGAATCAGTGGTGGCGAGTGGTGAGTTTCTTGGGTGGGACTGTTCATTATTCTTCAATTTCAGGCAGAGTTCATTTGATTTAAATACATGCGTCTATAAAAACACATTACAGCAATATTGCCTTTTCTAGATTGTTAGAGGCCTCCAGTATTGGAAATTATTGTACTTTTAAACAGCTAGTGAATAGAGAGCACTTATCAAAATGACTCATTTGTTAACATACTTTTAAACAATGAAAAGCAGATGCTTAATTAGTCTCTTTTAGAAATGAAGGTGTTTTGGGCCTGGTTTTCTTGAAATGACAGTCTGAGTTTAGTGAAAAATAAATCATCCTCAGGTAGATTTTCACCCACACATCAATAATCTATCAAAACATTTTACAATTGTGCCTCAACTTGCAACGTGTTTGTTTAAGCTCTTAGAGTTTCAGTCATTTGTAAATATGAGCATAACTAAACAGTATAAATATGACCAAACCTGGACTCATTTGCAAAACTCTAATCATAAGTGAAATAATTCCATCATCTGATGGCTTATATGAGTTCAACTGGACTGAGTCTTGTTTTATGAAGCATTACCTGAAACCAGAAACAACCCAGACATAACTCCCAGCATATTTTATATCAATACACTTTAATCTCTTTAGTGTGACATCTAACTTTGTTGTAGTGTGACAGAAAACATAAGATTTGCTCACTTCAAGATTTTACCTGAAAGTCTCTTTGCTGAAAGGCCAAAGTTTACAACATTGAGAAGAGCCAAAACCAAATGTGCAAAAACTACATTCAAAGATGTTTGTGTTGGAAATCTTTAGAGATCGAGAATTAGGCTGTGTTTACACGACAACTTTTTTTTCAGTGAAAACAGAAAACTTATATTGCGTTTTGGGTGTCCGATTGGGTGAAATTACAACTTTTTGAAAATGCTCAGTCTTTCTGGAAAGGAGGAAGATGCAACTTTTGAAAGCGCTCTGACTCCGTCTCCCTGGAAACGGGGTAAAACACAACTTTTTGAAAATGCTCCATTTCCATGGAAACAGGGTAAAACCCAACATTTTGAAAATGCTCCATCTCTATGGAAACAGGGAAAACTGAACTTTTCTGAAACTGTTCTGTGTGAGTTTATGGACAATAACAACAATGTTTCCTCCGTAGTGTCATGAGTCCCAGTCCGTATTCTCCTGGGACTTGGTAGTTTTATAGTTGAGTTGTTCACTGTAATAACCCAACTTGGCCGACTGTTGACCCGCAGGTCCTTGTACTCCCATTGTTAATGTTTGTAGTGAATTGTTCGCTGCACTTGTGTGTGGTTTCATTACAAAAGCAAACAACAGCACCCACTAGTTGTCAACATGGAAACCAACTAATTTTCAGCGTATCTGACATTTCGGACATAATTTTTAAAATATTGGAGTGTAAACATAAAACGATTCTGAAACTTAAAACCGATGCGATTTCACTTGAAACATTGTCGTGTAAACGTGGCCTTAGTCACTCGAGTCTTCAACTCTGCGTTGATTCCAGACCTCCCATGATGCTCATGCTGCTGATGCGCTGCAGCTTTTATACCCTCGTTCTTCCTGCACCGCTGCAGCACGCTTCTGAACAATGCTGCACCTCCACAGCCCTGCTACGCAGCATTTTTAATACTGGCCTCGAGCAGTAAAGCCTTGCTAGCTTTCCTCTCACTGGTGGTGAGATGAAGGCAGAACATGCACATCACAGATCTGAGACCAACAGGTCATCCTGTACCGAGTTGCCATGTTGTCATGTAGCACTTGCTGACATCAGAAGGCCAAAGAAACCACTTGAACCTGACCTACATCCGAGGCCAGCAGTTCCAGCTCCAGACAGAGAATCTCAGCAACAGGCTGCTCCTGAAACTCACAGTTTTATGCAATTCAACCTCCCACATGCTTTTATTTTTTTTATATCATTGGAATTTGGATCCAAGCACTGTTTGCACATTGGTATCTATCTAATCTAAACAAATTGTATTAATGACATGAACACATTGATGTCATATACACATTGATGCCAATGAGTAAATCTGTGAATGACGTCAACTGTCATCCGCTTTTCTCTTTGACTTGCACTTCAGTTGTAGTCAACGGAAGTTCTAAAGAAAAACTGTTGCATGACACTCTTCTATATTGGGCAATATATATTTATGTATTTGCTTTTCCAAATTAAACTTTTCTTTTCTAGGGTTACTTTATATCAGTCTAGATTCCCGTAATTGATTCGAGACAACTCGGTTTAATTTTTTTTTTCATTTATCTTATTGGTCACAAATACTTTGGACTAATGGGAATCTTCAGGAGGATCTTGGGAACTTTCAGCCCTGCGATTGCTTCGGCCGAGCTAAAAGCCCAGTGTGCACCACCGCTGCCTTGTTCTCTGGCGGCTTCACCATGTCGGGACTTTCCCTCCACAGGAAATCAAGCTTTCAGTCAGTGAGCCAGGTGCAGGCCCAGGCCACGGAGGCTATGGCAGAACCAGCATATACTGTGCCTGAGTTCCGGCAGAGGTGAGTTCCTGCCGCCTGCTGTCATATGTCAGCTCTATTTTAAGAGTAAGGTAATATGAACGATGGTCTCTGATCTCTAACCTCCGTCCAGACAGCACATTTCTGGCTTCTATTTATCAGCCATGATTATCTTAAATTTTTATGTCGCTAGGACAAGAACTACACAACTTCAATCAGAAGATGCTTAAATGTAACTGAAAACAGAGTTTAGGAAGATGAAGAACGCATCTACCACAAATAATACTTTTTAAACATTTTACTTATTTTAACAGAACCACAACAACCTGAATCAAATGTCTTTTAGTCTTTAATTTCCAGAGTAGAAAACTTTTAAATCTGGGAAATATCTCAGAATCATACTTTGCTTTAAAGCAGTGGTTCTCAAAGTGTGGGGCAGGCCCCTCCTGGGGGCTGCCAGAGAGCTTCGGGAGGACACAGCAGCAGGTCAAAATGTCTTTTCCCAGAACAACTTTTATTTCATTTTTGGGATAAAGAAATCGTGAAATAAATACATTGAGGGTAAAATTTTAAAATGATATTAATTAAAACCCATTTTGATTGCTTGATTAAATTCAATGGAGATGTATTAGTTTAAAAATATACATTTCCGTTCAAAACCTAAATAACAGTTTGACCATATAGAAAAATTAGATTCATATAAAAATCATCTGACCTTCAGAAGATTGATCTTTATCTCAGGTTATGACTCAACAGCAGTTAAGTTTGTGGAACACAATGTGGTTAACCTTCTCTGAGGGCTTCATCCTCCTTCACTCTGACCATTAAAGTTCTGTTAGTTGGTGGACTGAGTTGATGTCTGTGTTGTCAGGACTGCTGAGGAAGGTACGGAGGAGTACCAGAGAGTGAGTGCAAATGTTGGGAAAGGACTTGCTGTTATTCAAGAGGAGCTCCACAGGATGAGGATGGCCACCAAGGCACAGGTGGAAAGTCTTGCTATTCAAATGGAGGTGAGTAACTCAGCAGTGGACACGTCAGGCCCCATTTACACAGCAATGTATTGACGTGATAATGGAAAACTTTTATAGCTTTTTTGGTTTTTGCTTACACAACAACAGTGCTCGGAATTGCTGAAAACACAAATTAACAAAAATTGTTCCCAACGTGGAACTTTTGGAAAACACTCCAACTCCATCTTCATGCAGACGTACAAAAGCAACTTTTCTGAAACTGCACATGTGCACCACATCCATAGTAAATAGTACTTCTCGACACATGCTCAGTAGATCAACAATAAGAACAATGGTTCCTCCAGAGTGTCATGACTCCGGGTCAATATTTTCCTGGGACTTGGTAGTTTTATAACTGACAGTCACCGTAATAACTATCCAATTTGGTCTGTCCATACAAATGTCTGTGTTCTCCCACCGTTAATGTTTATAGCGTATTGTTATGGAAGGTTGGTAAAAAAGGTCTGACCACTTGTAAAAGCAGAATTTATAGTTGTGTACTTGTAGAATTTTTTTTCTCCCAATAAATACTAAGTTTTTCCTGCAATTGTCGCAGTGAATTTGCTGAAAAAGATATTTAATGCACCTGTATCAATGTGAAGTTCTTACCCACGGGTCACAGATTCTACGACAAATCTCTCATTGCGGCACCCCACTGAGTTATCTGGTGAAAAACTGCCTGTGCGTTCAGTCAATGGAGAAACGGCGTCGCTTTTCTAAGATTGACTGATTTCACAGCCAATCAGATGATAGGAGCGTTTATCTCACAGCCAATCAGGAAAGAGCATTTTGTCCTACAGCCAATCAGAGGAGAGACGTTTTTGTCTGTGTTGAGGCATGTATTTTAGCACATTGATAAATTAAATCTGACTTGAAGCTGAAAAATGCAGCGTCCTGTCACTTCTTTCCTCCATTTCTGCCTCAAAACAGAGGAAAGCTTCTCTCCTCCTGAACCCTTTTTACCAAAAATACCTCTACATATTGGTCTCTGTGATCGTGTGTGTGATTTCATTACAAAAACGACAACCAGCCACAACCGGTGGCCCAATATGCTAACTACATTGTTTCTTCCATTCCTGTGTAAACCGACATCGTTTTCCGAAGGTTGCCATGTAAACACAAAACTTTTCTGAAATGAAAATACAAAAAGGAAGTGTTTTCACTCTAAATGTTGTCGTATAAGCGGTCGTATGTGTCAGAGGCGACTACACTCTCAGATTTTGTCCATCTCTGGCAGGAGATGAACAATTGTCACAATATCTGTCATCGTAGTCTTATGGGCAGTGACTGATGCTATGATTACTGACAATGTATAAAGTTCTTCGATGGTTCACCACCAAGTTGCCATCAACCAATCGAAATGCAGCAGAATATGACGTAATAATCAAGAACTTTCTTTACACGACTGTTGAGCTGGTACAATCTGCAGAAGCCTTGATTTATGGATAAATGGGAACACAAAGGCTCACATGACTCAGAGAGGTTGAACTGAGTCCCAGAATGTGCCACTGACATCAACTTGAAGACCAACATTTGCTGACACGACAGGACATTTCTTCTCTTCAGCTATGGGGCAGGATTTCAGAAGCAGTAGAATTAGATTGTTTTTTTTCTGTCTTTTATCACAGGCTGCATTTGAAGCACACACAATCGGCTAGGCCCCACAGGCCATTTCCTGAAACAAAATAATAGATTCAAACTCAGGTGATCGAAATATAAAAGCCATCACATATCAGTTATACATACAGTGTAATCACTGTCATCATCAGAGTTTTCCACTGAGAGTACAACGTCCAAGACAAGGCATCCCTGATTTATATACTGACATGATACTGTGTTATAGCTAAAAAAAAAAAAACTGCCTCATGCAGCAGATTAAAGTTGTCAGATAAATAAATGTGACGTTGAATCCTGTTGGCTGAGCTCACTTCTTTAAGCAGTGAAGTTGAGTACTGATGACAGCAGATTTGGAGAAGCACTCATAATACTTTTCTTTTA
>OMNM01034814.1:0-14503 GCA_900302745.1 Parablennius parvicornis | reverse complement strand
ACACACACTATTTATACTGCACACACAACACTACCTCACGACACAGATAATCTCCTGCAGCCTCCACACACACACACACACACACTCTTGTTTCCTGCTTCTTGTTTCCTGTGAAACAAACATGGGAAAAGCTTTGCACAAAGGACGAATTATATTTTAAGAAGCAGATTTAAAAAGAAGGCTGGCTTGAGGAGGGGAAAGATAAAGTGAAGCAGAGAGACAAGCGCAGAGGGCAGAGACGAAAGTCTAAAAATGAAAGAAAAACATTAATAGAAACAAAATAGTATCAGGTTATTTGGCAGAACAGTAAATTATGCTTTGTTTAAAAGATGAATGCATCAAATATTATGAAGTGAAATGAAAAAGTGGCAGATTCAGTCAACGACAATCAAATATTCACATTACCTCCGGATATTTGTTCAACAGAGTGAATAAAGGTGTTGAAGTTGTCTGACTCACGGTGTGTTTCCTTCAGACAGCTCCGGTCTCTTCCCGAACAGGACGCACAGCCTCCACGGGCCAGGACTCACAATAAAACACAGCCTCAGTGCGCTCAGCACGCGCACCAGCTAGCACTTCGACGTCACCTGGAGGTGCGTTGAGGTGTTGCTCGTAAGATCCCGAGTCAGGTAAATAGGAGTTTATGTTTTACGCATTACGCAAAGAAATTGTTCAGACCGGAGGACTAGTGGGTGTCTTTATTCTGGCGGATTATCGTCAGTAAACTGGATTTAAGGACAAACCGAGGACACCTGAGCGCTTCACTGACTCCACAGAAAAGTTGGACATGCTGCCTTGAGGGCGATGCATAATTGAGAGGCAGGTAATCCAAAACCTTTAGGGGGATTTTTGAAGGAGTCATCCAATCCACAGCTGTAACACAGGCTGCCACTAGGTTTGTAAATCTAATTAGGACATCTGATGCACCTGCATTGAAACTCATTACTGACGCTGACAGCATGTGAACACATCCAAGACTAAACTGGACACAAAATACCAAGCACTAGATCATAGTTAGTGGATTATTGAAGGAGAAAAAACAGGATTGACAATGTCTTATTTTGATTATATATTTACATTTGTTATTGTATCTAATACATTTTATACATCGTAAGTGGAGCAAAACACGCGATACACATTCAGAATATGTCTCGGGGTCAAACATTTTGTCTGTTGGCCCTTCAGGGTTTAATCTGCTCTGCGTGATGACCTGTAAAAACAAGAAAGTGATATTACAACATAAAATGGTGTTCCTACATAGTTTCAGTGAGAGTTCAGATCTGGAGTCTCATGTGGCTCTTCTGCTCCTCGTTAGAGGCTCCATGAAGCTTCAGGAAAGTAATTTGAAGAAAAAAAAAGTTCTCCTTTCATTTTTATGTTATTTGTGTTCCACAATGTGTTCTAATGTGCAGAATAAAAGCAGCTGAAATGGCAAGGATAAATGCAAAAGATAATATAGCTAAAACTGGTCAAAGAATGAAACAATTCAGGAAAATTAACGATACAAACTTAAACAATTCAACTTGTTAGAGTAGCATTTTTTCAGGGAAAGCAAAACTGGAAACATAAAAGGAAAAGTGAGAAAAAATGAAAAAAAGAAGAAAAAATATACAAAGTCAGAGAAAAAAAATGGAAAACCCATCAAAGGGAAAAAGAAAATGAAGGAAAAGAAAAAGGAGAAAACAACTCTTTAAAGTCAATGTGAAACAGCTAAAGTGGATACAATAGCTCAGATACAAAAAATTGCGAAAGTGGGAAATAATAGAGGAAAAATCTCTCAAAATGGCTCAAAGAATTAAAAATGTAATAAAGTTGCTTCATAAATGGAACCTGAACATGTTTTAGTTTTTTTCATTAGCATGTTTGGCTCCAGACATGGTTCTGATTGGTGGACAATCATCTCTTTTGGTCATAAAGGGCTTGTTCAGTAAGACTGGGACTAATGCTCATAACTGGAAGAACAACACTTTGATGAACTTAAAACTTTGCCGGTTTTTGGCTGCAGAAGTCTGATGGCTTCCAACTACCCTCATGACCTGCTGGGGTCTGTTGGTACTTCTCTGCCACAAGCTCCTGCTGTACAAGGTTTTACAAGGATTCCAGGATTCATTGGTTCAAGGATTCAAAGCTTCATGGGTTCAAGGATTCTTGGGTTCTAGGATTCCATGATTCTTGGTTTCAATGATTCAAGGATTCAGTTATTCAAGGATCCCTTCCTCTCATACCAATACCATTACATGACATTGGACTTCATTCTGTATTGGAGGGTTGGTCCATATTGAAACATTGAAGAATTATTCCTGATAGATTTTGTGAAAATGCTTTTATGGCAAAATTTCAGGATGCACAGCAGGTATTTTTTAGTTTTCGGTCATTGTGTTGTGCTTTTCCAGGTCTAACTGAAGTCATATCAAGCTTTTTGGCTTATGAAGTATAAGGAGTTTGACATTGTGTTGTCTCATTTTTTTTTTGGCGTCTCACGTGTTGGTGTGGAGGTTGTGTTTACAGTGGCGCCCCCATATGGCTGTAATAGAGTACGTCATTTGAAGTAGAAGCACAGATGGGAGGGAAGAAACAAAGAACCAGAACCTTTGAATGAAACAACGAGGACAGAGATACTACACGTGACCACACAATACAAATAAATACTGTTGAGGTGAGGTGCATAAACAAGTCCTCACTGCGTCCATATGAACGACACTTCATCAGGTCGTATCTGCAACGTCCTCATGGAGGACACTGTTCACTGAACGGCTGCGGTGCAGAACACTATACAGTACTCGAGCGCCATCAAGGGGATGACACGCGCAACGACACTCAACGAACACTCACACGGAGAGCTTGAATTTACAGCGAATGACTTTGAAGGCCATTTAAGCCTTTTATACAGTTTAGGAATGTTTTTCTTTTAATTTATGAGTAAATGAATCGAGGCTTCTCCTGTCTGGGGGGTGGGGTAGAGAGAGAGAGAGAGAGAGAGAGAGAGAGAGAGAGAGAGAGAGAGAGAGAGAGAGAGAGAGAGAGAGAGAGAGAGATATATGACGGACAACAGACTTTACCCTCATAGATAATATAATGATGCACACACACTCCCGAACATGTAAACTCCAAACAGAAAGGCCCCAGCTGGATTTGAACACAGGACTTTCTCACTGTGAGGTGTGAGCACTAACTGCCCCACCGTCATTTTCAAGCTGTGAATGTTATTGCATCATATCTTCAGTATGTAGATATGATATAGTACAAGAACAGTCAACAATCCATACAGTAGACTTTGAACTTAAAAATGTTGAGAAATTTTTCATTTATTTATTTAGCCCAAACATAATCATTGAAATCGGGATGTTATTGGATTGTCCCATGACAGTCTAGTAAAACCCAGAAAGAAATAATGTTAACATGCCACACTTTTCAGTTTTATATTTGTAAAGACATTTAAAATGAAAAACACGAGATACAATGAAATACATTTGTGGTCTTAATATGAGAAAATGAGGAAACGTTCAAAGTATTTCAATACTTTTAAAAGCCACTTAAGCAGCACTGATGATCATAAATATCCCATATTCTGATGCACAAATAGCATTCTCCACTGTGGCTTGGTCGGGATGAAACAATGCAAATGTTGAAATCAGTCCATGAGATAGTTTCTTGTACTGTGTAGATGAATGTGATGCATTGATGACCAGGCCATGATATAAAGCTGCAACAGTCTTTCTAAGGTTTTCCAACTCGTCATGTGCATGGCCCATTGGAGTTTATCTCCGGAGTGTTTATAGAAGTGCTATCAGGCACATTCTGTGGAGCAGCGCCGCAAGATGAACTGTTCCTGGAGGAGACGCAGTGCTCAAAGCTCCTCAAACGCTTTGTAAGCTGCAGAACTTCTGCTTGGAAAAGACTTCTACAGGTACGATCCACATTTCAAGAGCTCTATCTTTACAACCCAGGAATAGATTTAATTAGAACATTAACTACAAAAGGTGGGTGGGACCTTTGACTTCTTTCAATCATACTCACTTTTATGTGAAACGTTTTTCTGAGCTGTTTGTGGATTGTTGTTTTGTCCGGCTGAAGTTCTGAGAGGAATCTTTGTCACTGACTGTGTGTGTGTGTGTTGCAGAATGAGAGTGGATACAGGTGTGGTCCCGCTGGTCCTCATGTCAATGTTGATGAGTTTCCTTCCGGCACAACATGCAGGAGGACAGCAGCTCAGCGAGGAGACGTGCACGGTTCAGATCCTGGTTCCTGGACTCAAAGGTATAAACTCTGGAAGAAGAGAGATTATGGAGAGAAGGAGCTGCTGAACGACGTCCTCTCTCCTCTCTTCCTGCCACAGGTGAGCCTGGAGAGAAGGGAGAGAAAGGAGCACCGGGGAGGCCAGGACGAGTGGGACCTGCAGGACAGACTGGTTCAGTTTATTTAACTTGTTTTCTGTAGAAAAACTCTGATTGTCAGGGATGAGTTGAGGATTGAATAAAGTGTGGATCTCCTGGTGCCTCTCCTGCTAACTGGGGGAAGGAGCACATTTCTGGGCTGATAAAGAGCGTGGACCTCATTAGCAGGCGTCCAGAAACGCAGTGTTTACATCCAGCTGAGAAACTGAAGGAGAACTGAGTTCAGAGTCCACGTTGTGTTTACTGAAGATTTAATGAGGAGTTTTCTACTTTAGGAGACATAAAGTTTGAGAACACGTTCTTGGATTTGAAGAGTCTTTACTTCACACACACAGAAGTAAAAAAAAAATCCATCACAGCTAAATTAGTAAAAACACACGTTCTTCGAAACAAATAGGTGCTAAACAATAGTTACGGTGTCCAGGCAGAGGGAGATGATGATTCATTAAGAATCTGCTGCTTTCAGGAGCCGGCGGAGTGAAAGGACAGAAAGGCATCATGGGAAGATACGGGAAAGTCGGCCCAGCGGGATTCAAAGGTGATTCAGCTTCACCACAGCACTTCTTAATGAATCTCCTTCACTGAAACCTTACAACGTCTTTCTCGTTTCTGTCTCAGGGATCAAAGGAGACATAGGTGACCCGGGACCTCAGGGCCCCAACGGAGAGCCTGGTGAGCATCTGTGTGTGTGTGAGTGTGTGTGTCCGTCCCATCCCCCCCACACTTCCTGTATTTAGCGGCAAGGTGGGTTGAAGGGTGTAATTGAATGTTTGGTGATGAAGAGGAGGAGTGTCTTCCTCTCCAGGCGTCCCATGTGAGTGCACACCGATGAGGCGGCTTATTGGAGAAATGGACATCATCGTGGCTCAGCTGTCCTCCGAACTCAAGTTCATCAAAAATGGTAAGAAATTAGATTCCTCCCAAAAAACAGGAAACACTTGCATGTTTGGAATATTGTTTTTTTGGATGTGATTCTGTCTAGTTTGTGTAAATCCACAGATGTCACTGTGAAATTTATAGAAATACAAGTGCTCATTTTTCAGCACTGCCCTCCCCTGCAGCTGTTGCTGGCATAAAAGAGACAGACAGTAAAATCTATCTGTTGGTGAAGGAAGAGAAGCGCTACTCGGACGCCCAGGTCTACTGCCAGGCAAGGGGGGGGCATCTGGCCATGCCCAAGGACGAGGGAGCCAACGCTGCCATCGCAGTGTACATCAGCGAGGCCAGCCTGAGCAGAGTCTACATCGGCATTCATGACCTGGAGCGCGAAGGCGTCTTCATGTACGTGGACCGCTCCCCAATGACCACCTTCAGCCGCTGGAGGAAAGGCGAGCCCAACAACGCATATGACGAGGAGGACTGTGCCGAGATGCTGTCGTCTGGAGAGTGGACGGACGTGGCTTGCCACCCCACCATGTTCTTTGTGTGTGAATTCGACAAAGACAGTGTCTGACTCAGGGAGTGACTGAACAGACTGCTACAGACACAGATTGTGTCCATTCTGCTTTTACTGTATTTCCCACCTGTAAATATGACAACAAAAAGACATGTCGGTTGTGCAAACTTTGAAGATTTGTTCTTTTACTTTATGTGCGTCCTTGTTTTAATGTGGGCTGTTTCACGAGTGTTTCAAACAGCATGTAAACGAAGTAGTGTATGAGATATTATTTCTTTCAAACTATCCACTGAGCACTATTTGTACCACTGACAAACAAGTCAAATAAAAGGGGTTGTAAAGAATAATAAACCATTAAAGACTGGTTCTGGTTGTTGTTTGGTGCTTTTATTCAGAGGGATGGAGTACGGCACGCAAACTCCTCTCAGATTCAGGTGATGTTTGCTGTACATTAAGCATTCATTGATCAATGAGAAAGGGAGACATTGCCTGAACATGACGTTCTGCCTGAGAGCCGGAGGCACTGGCTTCCTGCCACAGTCCTACCAGGTTCAGAGATTGGAGGCTGCGCCGCAATCGTTTCCAGTCACACTCACAAACTGTTCATTCCAGTCTGCCTCCGTAGATCTTCCCAATAAATCTGCTTTTTCTGACACAAACATTCAGTTTTTTACCTGCATCACTGCAGCAGTTCAAATCCACACAGTTCAGCCACTCTTCTCTTTCAGGGAGAACAATGTCCCAACGTCTACAGATAGTGAGTGTGTGTGTGTGTGGCCACTCCACCAGATACAGAGGTCTGTGGTTGACCCCCGGTGATGAAGAGTCCGTGTGAAAAGTGTAGTTTTTTAATTTAATAAAATATATTTGTGCTAGACACTTTTCAAAGTGTGATATGTAAAAGTGCCGGTGTGATGCAGACAGCAGACTGACAGGCTGTGGATCTGTACTGGGTGTTAAATGGGCACTGATAGGTTTGTTGTGACATGTTCCTCATGTGAAGATGATGTATTGTTTCACGAAGCACACGGCAGTGTGAAGACACCAGCAGAGAGGTTCCGTGAACAAAGTGACAGCATCATGTTTACTGAATGACTAAAACAAGATGTTACACACGTTGAACCAGCTTGACATTTTCATCTTTGTGTGATTAATCGGCTCTGCGTCTCGGCTCTGGCAGCTATTGTTTTGAAGCCCAGCAGAGATGATATCCTAGTTTGTCCCTTTAAGAAGAGAGATTTGAATATGTATGATGCATTTCCCCCAATAAAGCACAGCACATGTCCCTGAAGACATGAATAATTAATGCTGAGATGAATTATGCACTTAATTGACCAGGAGTCGTCTGGCATAGACCAATTAGATGCCATTGTTGCTGTAATCTGTGGTTTCCTTTCAGAAAGCTGTTCAGACGGCCTCAGCAGTGAATCAGCAGACAACATGAGGAAAAGTCTTGGAAGTGAGAAAATATCCTCATTCTGGAGTTATGAAGAATATATTTAAGTGAGGATGGAATGGACTGTGTTGCTTGTCAGATACACATATTTCAATTCAACCTCCATTAAATTCAGTTCATTTCAACGCTCTTTGGGATGTTTGGAGTCTCCATTACAACACATTCATCTCTCATAACTTATTTGTGAAGGATTAACAGAGAAAACCCCCAACATATTATTGCAAGAGAGAATAAATCACTTTTAGGAGAGCAGAAAACTTCTTTAGAAATACTCTCAAAAGTGCATCTGCATACTAAATGCTGGGGTTCTCATCATAAGCTGCAGAAAAAGTTGACAGCCTAATTAAAAAAATAATCTATTTTCAATATTAAATTCCACATATTACTTGGATATTTTTTCAGACAAATGTGAGTAGATCTGACCTACAGACCTACATTTCAAACTTCAAACATATGCTAAGGACATTTGTTGTTTTCTTCCTCCACTGGTTGCCATGGAAACACCCACAAGACATAACAGCCAAAACAGACAGTTTGGTGATACCATCATGTCAAATAAAAAAAGACGTCACATATCAGTGGCTTCTTTATTTTACAAAGTTGCCTGGTTCCTTTAGTCATATAGTCTGCTGACGGTTTGGAGGCATGAGAACAAGCTCCAATACAACCAGGATGGGAATTCCACTGCAGGATGACAGATAATAGAATAATAATGAGGACGGAGTCTTCAACGGGTTCAGTTCAATCAAGTTTTCATTGCAAACAGAACTTTTATCAGTGTAGCTAAGACCGTTCTTCAGTTCTCAATGACGCTGCAAACACATAAGATAACAACACGTGAGAAAACAAACATGTCAGAAAAGAAACACATTAAAAACAAACATTAGAAAACAAACACATGAGAAAACAAACACTAGAAAACCAGCACAGGAGACAGCTCATTGATGACCTCAGCTGCATTCATTCATTCATACAAAACTCTAACCCGTTTCTATTGAAGTAAGACATCCTTATACCAGTAAAATAAGCAGAACCCACTGAGTTGACAACACATTTTCACTTGCTTGGGTTGTCACACCCACTCAGTACCAGAGGCCTTTACTACAATGCTGGATTTTCTCTTATCCAGATAACTTCAGAATTAACTCTGGGTTTTCGTACTACGACACTCATTCACCAGAGTAAATCATGACGGTAAATGAAACAGAAAGTTTAACCTGCTCCGGACCAAGTTACGTTCTCGATGAGCGATCAAAACTCCACCTCTTGACCAATCAGATCTCTTGAAAAATGACCAGCCCATTCTTAAATGATGGTGATTGGTGCTCAGATTCGGAGTTGATAACCTGTTTCGTAGTAACGGTGATCAGGATCAGTGTCTGGATCAGTCAACCAGGAAACAGAGAGATCCTGGATATGTTGATCAAGGGTCATAGTTCAGGCATCTGGAGAAGATCTGTGAGCATCATTTGGCCACATGGTAGTGCAGTGGTTCGTGCTCTCAAATCCAGGCTGGGCCTTTCAATGTGGAGCTTGTATGTTCTTCGTGTGTGTGTGTGGGTTTCCTCCGACAGTCTCAAAACAACATGCGTCCCTGAGCAAGACCCTCAGGTCCCCCGGAGAGCCATGGTGTGTGGCCACTACCATCAAATTAATTATGATGTTAATTAAGAAGAAAAAATGATGATGTTAATTAAGAAGAAAAAAATGCTCCACAGGCATGGATATGAAGGAGCTGCAGCCCGGCTGCTCCTGGACAGTGCTCACCATGGTTCACGATGGTGGAGCAGTGGTCAGTACTCTCACCTCACTACACGAACATCATAGGTTCAAATACCTGCCGGCTTTTTCTGTGGAGGAAGATGGAGGAGCCTGAAGGAACCTGACTGAAGGGCTGGTTTGATCTGGGGGTGGTGGTGACCCCCCTCAAAGGAGAAAGAAAGAAAACAAATCTATTGTTGTTTTGTTTCTTGGACACTTAATTATCTTAATTCACTTAGGACAATCAAAAAAAAACAAAACAAATGAGAATCTCTTCAGCCTGGAGAAACATCTAGTGCTTCACCAGGGGCTTCACCAGGAGCTTCACACTAGGAAGTTCACCAGGAGCTTCATCAGGAGCTTCACCAGGAGCTTCACCAGGAGCTTCACCAGGAACTCCACACTAGGAGCTTCACCAGGAGCTTCACCCAGACCTGCACCAGCAGCTTTACCAGGAGCTTCATACCAGGAGCTTCACTAGGAGTTTCACACCAGGAGCTTCATCTGGAGCTTGACCAGATGCTTCACACTAGGAGCTTCAGCAGGAGCTTCACACCAGGAGCTTCACACATGGAGCTTCACCAAATTAGAAGTATTGCTGCTGGACTCTTTGCATCACAAGTATTGCAGCGAGTGTAATCCGCATCGCATTTGTAAAGTGGAGTCGTACTTGGGTGTGCGTTCTCTTCACCATGCTTGCTCTGTTCACTGCTGCAGCTACTGATATCATCAGCTCTTGTGCATGCAATGCTGTGTTCAAGTCCGGCTGGAAAAATTGCCTGTTCCTTCACTCCCACAGTCACAAGGATGCGCTTAGGTCCTGAAACATGGTACAGTTTAGCTGTGCAGTGCCACCGTGTTGTTTGTGCTGGGACTGAACAGGTTTTTCTGCTGAACCACTGAAAAAAGTTATGGACGGTACAGAAAAAAGCACTGTCACCGTCTGTTAAGGTTAAGGTAGGTAGCACTGAGGAAGGGGTACCATAAGGATGAGTGACAACGCAGCCGTCTGCTGATTGGTAGAAATGATCGTCGCTCTTGCCTTGTCTGCAATATTTAAATATTTCACTTCCCATTGTTGTTTACATAAGCTGCTTTAGCACACTTGTTTTATTAACTAGGTTTATTGAAACGTTGGTGCTCTCCACGGCACTGTGGTCTTTCAACCAGGTTCAGACGGTCCTCTCAGTAACAGGAGGAGGAGCTTCAGCAGGAGGAGGATCTTCAGCAGGAGGAGGAGCTTCAGCAGGAGGAGGAGCTTCAGGAGGAGGAGCAGCTTCAGCAGGATCTGGACACTGCTGTTCACAATAGGCCGGTTTCCACCACACATAAAGTGCAGGACCGGGGCGGTCTAGTCCTGTATGATCCGGTTTTCCACCGCAAGAATTGTTTTTCCTGTTACTGGAAACAACCGCTCCAGACTGAAAAGCTTTTTGCTACCCCAACATTGAGGTACTCGAAACACTGGAATGGGTCTGATGTCGCGGAGCCGTTTGTTGATTGGTCAGTGATTTATGTCACGCCCTCAATATTTTAATATATCAACTGTATGAATCCTCTGTTGTTAACACATGGTGTGCCCTGCGTCCACACTTGGTGCGCCAAAGGCACCGGAACACCGGAGCTCCGAGCCCCGCTGTAGGTCCTAGCATCCCGTCCGCTGTCTCGACCGAAACATGGAAGTTGCGGACGGGTGCCGACCGTCACTGTAGTCAGTCGGCGTTCGCTCTCTCAGAACCAACACGGGAGTTGCATCTGCAGTTCTGTGGCTGCAAAAAAACCTAAACAACTAATGCAACTAATGCAAAGCTGAGTATGTAAACAACAACAACAGAGGATTCATAAGGTCCAGATCTGCCGCCCCGTCACATATCTGCAGAGCTCTCAGCCCAGCCTACATGTTAACCTTCCCACTTGTGGTGGAAATGCGACCCAAATTTCTGGCGGGGTTATACTTTGCCGTACTGCTCCTCTCTGTTCCAGTCCATTCCTGCAAATTTTGTGCGGTGAAAAAGGGCCATAAGAGAAAGTTCAAGCTGTGCCATGGAGAAGGAGGCTCAAGGTTTTACTTGGATGGTCACGGAGCAGCTGTTTCCTTATTCTTCGCCTGAACCATATCTGTGTTGTTCACACCCTGCCTACATTATAACCGTACTGTCTGTGGTGGGCCAACACCACAGAGTTGGGTCTAAGTGCGCTTTGCAGTATTGTACCCTCCCGCTTCCCCCCTGCCCAGACCCGCCTCACCCCGCCTCACCCCGACCCACCTCGCTCCGCTACAGCACCTGCTGCGCGGTACCCATCTGTATATGCAGGTTACCTTTTCGAAAATAAAACTCAGGGCTAATTTTCTATCACAGATCTCTGGTAGGACATAAATGCAGATTTGATCCAGACTGTACAGTAAGATTTTTATTTTTCAAAACAGAATTAACACAAACATAGCAAAGGTGTCCAGAGAGAAGAGACGGAAACATGAGCGAAGAGTCTAAAAACAAGAGCAAAGAGCAAAGACCAATCATGTGATCGTCTTTTTTATGATTGTTTATGTAAACCAGGTGTAAAGCACACAAACCCTCATTGTATACTCCTGTGTGTTGGTGATGTCCCCCATGGTGTTTTGTTTTTGTTTGATAATCAGTAAAACATGTCAACTGAGATCAGGCCATAATATAGTAAAAGCTGAAAGGACTTTTTTAATTTAGAAACCATTTAAAAACTGGACACATATTTAATTTGGACAGGTTTTTATTGCACACAAATGACAAATATTTACATAGTATTTTTCCTAACATTAGAAAACCCACTAAAGTAACTCTACATTAGAAGTATTTCAGATATAGAGGGTTAAATGATGACGTCAGTGCGGTTGACTTGGCATTTGGTTATGTACATACTCTATATATTCTGAACTGTTGTATTTTTTCCCTCTTCAATTCACTGTAACACCTTGGTGCACCGTTGGAAAGCCTATCTTTGCACACACAGCATTTCAATTAACATTTCCCACGTGTGAGACTTGTGGGGGTGCAATTCGTTATGAAACAGCACTATCATCAATCACTGTCTGCAGGAGGCATTGAGTTACCGGAGCTTTCCACGTTGATGGGTAATCCCCACAGAGACACGTCGGCTCACTTGATCAAGTGCAGTGAGCCTCATAGACAGATCATACGCACTGGAGGGAATTCACTGAGTGAAAACAAAAAAATATCTTATCAAACCAGAAGCCGGACAATTTGTATTGTGATTAAGTAGACAGTGAAATACTTTGAATGCATATGAGGATTGTGCTGCTGGGGGTCTGAGATGAACACCAAACCACACAATGAAGACGAGAACATGCCCACTCAGCAGGCTGAGTTGGAGATGGGACCCCCCCATTAGGAATGTGTCTGACATCTGATTCTTCTAACCATGAAAGATGACAATGCTGTGGCACATGACAATTTTTAGAGATAAAGAAAAATGCCTCCTGCCTTATCTGCAGTGGGCTGGTTTCTCCTGCACAAATAAGATGAATATTTATTGGGAATACATTAGAAATCCTTGAAATGTTAGTGGATATATGGGATCACTTCATCGTATTAACCAGTCACCAAACCTTGTTTGGCTGATGCTTGTGGTGAGCAGTTGCCTTTTCACTGAGCTCCATGAGGTGGAGACAGAGACGGAGCTATGGCCACTTCATGAGGTGGAGACAGAGACGGAGCTATGGCCACTCCATGAGGTGGAGACAGAGACGGAGCTATGGCTACTCCAGGAGGTGGAGACAAACGGAGTTATGGCTGCTGGTTGAAGTGTCAGCCATTCACTGGAGACAAGCTGTTGCAGTTCACCTCCCTGGCCTGTTTGTGTCTGATGCCTCTTGACTCGGTAAACCTGGTCTGACCGGTTAATGATGACATTTCAGAGGAGCAACACATCCCCTGCTTCGTCTTGGCCCGTCAGCTGTTCAGTTACCTGATTACACCTAAATTTATAGGGCCATGTCCATTAATTTCCATTTGACCTCACAAAACAACAGCAGTCTGGCTAGAAATGCCTGTAACAGATCCTCTAAACATACTGCACCCACTGAGGCTCTAGAAAGTGTGACCTTCCTGCCAGAAAGTGTAACCGTCCTGACGAGAAAGTTACGGTTTGTGTACCTTCCAGCCATTTAATTTTCCTTTTAATGTCGGAAAAAGAAAAATCGGAAAACATCCCAGTTCTCTTTTCTGATTTGATATTGGAAAACGAAAAATGGGAGACGAGCCTTCTCCGGTCTTTTGTTTTAAAGTAAAAGTGAAAATTGAAAGACGGAAATCGGACCAGGTCCGTGTATGTTTTGGTCAATGGATTTTCCGTTCAGAGAAGGATATTAAAAAACAAAAAAAGAGTTATTTGATGCTTGTGGTGAGCAGTTGCCTTTTCACTGAGCTCCATGAGCTCATGAGCTATGAGTTTCATTTTAAAATCAAAAATTAAAAATTGAAATTCAATGCATTTTTCTTTATCAGGATCAATAAGAGACAAAATATAAAACCGGGTTGATTTTCATTTTCTGTTTCTTAAAACAGAAAAGAAAATCGTTGGAGAACAGAAACAAAAAACTGAAAGTTTGTCATATTGTGTGACCGAAAGTTACCGTTTATCAAAGCAAGAACGTGTATGAGGATGATATGTTTTCTGACAAGAGCGCCAAAATCTCTGACTTCTACCTGTGCTTTCCTTTACCCAGGCTAAAATGTCTTTGGAATCTTACTCTGATGTGGTTGTTGAAATGACAAAACAAGGCTTGTCATCTTCGGAAATCTCTGCACCATATCACACCTAGAGGATGCAAATACCAGAGGAGGAGGTTCTGAAGTGTGTCTTTGAGTCCTTTGTCGGCACTTTAAAAATGAAATGGTTAAAATTTTATTTTTCAAATCCTGACTCACTGTAGTTCCATATACCAAGATCTCTTTTTAATAAAATTGTAGGGCTTCAATTTTTTTTTAAATGCGATTTTGAAATCAACAAGATTCCTATTACGTAAATTGTCTGACTTTTATAGACAGATTTAGCTCTTCTGGAAAATGATATTTTCTCACAACTTTTCACCTCACAGCTGAAATCTATGAAATAACAGGGTGGTAACAATAAATTGAAAATCTATATTCAAGGGAAAATGATACGAGAAGGTTTATACTTTATGACTGATTTGCTTGATGGGAGATGACATTTCATTGATTTCAAAACCTTTATTAATAGGTATATGTTCATTTGTTCCTTGTCAGAATTTACAAAAGTATGTAAAGCAATTTCATCACCACTGCTTCATTTGTTTCGAAACACCTTACAATATTCAAATGTGTTTCTAGTATTACCAGAACTGTCTATTGAAGGATGTAACTAAAAGAAGACACAGATGTAACAACAGATCTATTAGAGAAGCATTTAAATACAAACAAATTTGCAACTAAGAATGAAAGAGTTTCTACGTCTGTCAAATGTTGATGAACTTGTCTA
>OMNM01034813.1:0-10926 GCA_900302745.1 Parablennius parvicornis | reverse complement strand
GGTCTTATACACCCGGTGTTGCTCAGGCATCTGCTCTGAAATCACAAAGTACAAAAGGCCCTGCGGCAGACTCCTGAATTATCAGTGAAATAGTCTGTCATCTTTTCTGAATAGGGCCGTGATGGCAGACAATAACGTACCTACCAGCTCAAGTGCTGCAATGGTGCTATTAATTTTCGTGCCAAATCGATCCCACTTAAGCCGGCGTAATGTCCCATTCTGAGCCGAGGGAGAGGGAGGGGAAACGAGACGGCAGCTGCACACCAACGCCTCTCGGTGGCTCATCGTCATGCTGGAGGCAGCAGATCCACCCAACGCTCCGCCATCCCCGGTGACCAGGGTCTGTCTTTTGACGCCAGTGTGATTCATGACTTGTTTGACAAGATCAGCAGTTGATTGGCAGTTTAGAACGCCATTGTTTGTTCTTAAGAAATACACCGCCCTCTGTAGGAGCAACACGGTATTGCACTCTCAGGTCAGAAGACGTCGCTGTGTGTCCCGTACCGTACAGGGAGGGAGTGTTTAGCACTCTCGACTCAAGGAAGGGAGGGTTTATATTCAGGCCAGACCTTCCTGTGCTGGGTTTGCATGTTCTCCCTGTGCATGTGGAGGGTTCCTCCTGTTGATCTGCTCTCAGTACAGTCCAAAAACATGATTACCAGGTCAGTTGTTGACCCTAAATTGGCCGTAGACATGACTGTGTCTGTCCCTGCCTTCACCCATTGTGAGCTGGAATCGACTGGAATCTCTTGAGTCTCTGTCAATGTTTGTAACGTAAAGTTCTCTGCGTACTTGTGTGTTGTTTTATAAATAAAACCAACAGCACCCACTGGTGGCCCTACATGCAAACTACCTCGGTTTCAACATTTCTCCCATATGAACAGACTTTGATGTCTTAACATTGCCAAATACACTGGAAACTTTTCAGAATGTAAAAATGCAAAAATGTTTTTACCTCAAACATTTTCGTGTGAACAGGATCTTAATTGATCAAAGTGGAAAAATAAGACGGAAGTCTGCATGTTGTACTCTGAAAAAGTTCAGATTAGGAACCAATCGCTGTCTAGTTTTGCAAAAATACAAAACTTGCAAACTGAAAATTAACCTCAATTCAATTGGTCGATTAAAACTCATCTTTTTGTTAAAGCTCCTTTCTAAAGTCATCTGTCTGCTCCATGTTCCTCCTCCAGGAACTCTTGTATACTTCTAGAATATCTTCTACTTTCTTTCCAGCAATTCACAAGCTGATTGTGTCGACAGATTTTAGAAGTTGTCACTCAGTTGAACCACATGATGAAAATCTCCACTGAATCAGAGTCAATCTGGTCACTTCTGACGGGAGGCTGGATCTTTAATCCACATCAAAAGACAAGAAGAAGAAGACGTAATCCTCTAATCTAACAACTGCTGAAGCATCATTGATGTCTTGTGTTTATCAGACTATCTGCTGTGGCGGCATTTCAGAAAAGTGGCGTTTTCACCCTTTTTAGGGAGTGTTTGAAAAGTTCAAACTGAAAAGTTGCGTTTTTAGTGAGTCCAAGCACAGTTGTCATGGAAACGGACTCCCAAAAGGCTACAAAAGTTTCACCTTTTTACTTGAAAAACGCGTGTGCATCCGTAATACACATTCCTTGTTATTATTTCTGTGACTACAGGCCAATACAGAATACTTTCATATAATTATGTTCATGTTCAAAACTGTGGCAAAGTCACGGGGCCAGCCCCTGTGTAATGCTCACAGCTTTATTTTTCTGCTTACCTTTTGTTTCATGCTGCATTTCTTGGCATGATAACTGTACAACAGGAGGAAGTTTAGAAAAACCTTGAATTTCCTGAGAAAGACTGGCAAGATTCACAGCACTTTATAGAACCCCAGTGTTAAAAAAGAAAAAAAAACAACAAAAAAAAAAACACTCCACAGGAATGACTTTCAACTTTTGTTTACTTCTTCTGGAGCCAACTATTTTAAAGACAGTCATTCCACTTTTGAAAAAAAAAAAAAAAGACCTCCCATAGAACTTTAATGTTATCATTTCAAGGTTCAATAATGATTCAAAAGCTGTTTTTGTCTCTTTTGGATAATTGAAAAACCCTGTGATGCTGAATTGGAAGCGCTCGTGGAGTCCGGTCATATGTCACAATTACACACAGCTGAGACAAACAAAACAAATAGCGAGTTCCAAGAGAACAAGACAAAAGTGTGAAAGATGCGCGCGGCGGATGATTAAAGGATTTGCCGTGTCTTTGTACCTGGTTGAAAAAAAAAAAGCTTCTCCATTAGACTTTTGCATTGGATTCCTTGTTCACTCCGACAATAGACGAGCGGAGCCCAAAGTATGCAATCTATAAACATCTCGGCTCGTCTTCTCTCCCCGCGTATTGAGGCCGAGGTTAATGAAAGGCGCACAAAGACACAGAAAAAAAAAAAAAACACGTTGAAGGAAAGTTGGTTGGGTGTCGCTCTGCGTGCGATTGGCTGTGATGTCTGTTCGTCTGTAAAGATGAAGTTTTAGCCGCTTTGTTGGAAGGTTGAAAAGATTTCGGCGTGAAAGAGGGCGATACATTCAGTTCAGATGAAGCCTGGTTAAACAACCACATGTACATCAAAGCTGTCGTCACGTTGACGGTAATGGATGCTAGTGTGAGTCGGTGTCAAAACAATTGGGATGTCTCCGGGGTTATATTTAACCGTTGGTGGTTGCAAGCTGCCGTTTCCGTGCGTCTGTAGTGGCTGCAGTACTCTTGATGATTCCTCAGTAATTAGCTGTTAGCTCGGCGGCGGCGGCACGAGCGTGTGACCTGGAGACCATCCCACCAGCAGGTTGGCTCCATGAATTAAACTACAAACTCTTTCAAAAGCCGTTTAAGAAGATTTAAAATGGAATGAAAAGGTTCACAACTCCAGTAATGCCGTTGAGGGAATTGCAGAGTTCTCTGACTGTCAAAGGCTTTAGGATCATTTGAATTAGGGGTCATGTGGTTAAAAATAAACACATTTGAAAAGCAACCGAAGAATAAACATCAGCAAATTGATTACATTATAAATGTTAAAGTTGCTCTTATTATGCAAAGTTAATTTTCTAAACATTTTCCAACAGTAATAATCGTCCCCATACCAGAAGTGAAGAAAGTCTGTCCTCTCTCTCTCTGGCTTGTTTCAGTTTTTAAAAAATGTGTTGCTCCAAAGAGCCAATCGGGAATCAAACCCTATACAGTGTCAATGAAGCAAAACTAAATAATAAAAACATGCACAACATCACCCCCCTTCATCTCCTAATGACAATTTCTTGACTATTTTCCTTCACATAGTTCCAATATTTTATTATAATAACCTCATCTACAGTACAGTATTACATCATTTGCCATTATTATGTTATCTGGTACCCTCTTTTATTGTTGTAATGTTTAGGAGCAATTTTACAGACTTTCTTCCTCCTCTGTTTGATTCACCTCCTCTTGTCTCTCAAAGCACAAGTTAAATTAGTTTCCGCCTGTGTGGTTTTCTTCAAGCGAACATTTTAAGTCATCATATGAGTAATAATTTATAAAATATTACTAGTTTGATGTCAGACTCCAAATGGAAAAGATTTCCATCTGTTGCACAGGAATGGCATCAAAGGCAGCCGCCGCCGTTTTAAAGATTTTGCTTAAGTTTTTATTTCCTTGTCATTTCTGTCCCTTTGCAGTGACTCACCAGATTACGGGTCAGCCTGCTGTTCTTCTGGAGCGTCCGAGTCGTCGGTCTTTTGAAGTGAACACATGAATAAAGTTTCATAAGTTTCAGCTCCAGGTGACGCATTTAGAGAGAAAACCAGCGAAATCAGGAACCTTTTGTTGTGTTTTGTGGTTCTGTTTAGATTGCAACGGTGCCTGGAGCCACTGAAAACACAACTTTTCGAAAATGGCTCCCAACGTGGAACTTTTTGAAAATGCTCCGACTCTGTCTCCATGGAAACGGGAAAGTGCACCTTTCCTGAAATGCTGCCATTGTGCACGCGCACCACAACTGTAATAAAGAGTTCTTCTGCACATGCTCAGTAGATGAACAATAACAACGTTTCCTCCAGAGTGTCATATCTCCCAGTTCATGTTCTCCTCGACTTGGTGCTTCTATTTTCACATGCGCCGCAATAACAATCCAACTTGGTGGTCTGTCCACTAGAATCTCCGTGTTCTCTGTTTGTTATTGTTTATAGTGTATTGTTCTCTGCATGTATATGTGAGGGGTCTTTCGTTTTCAGCTTGTTTGTAATTTCCACGGACAAGGACATGGTTTTCAAAGCGATGCAAAAATGATGTGCTTTAACTTGAAATATTGCTTAAATGGGGCCATGGTGTTTTTTCACCTTGTTGCTTTACTCATCAGTTAATGGTAAAGAATAAATTCAGAGGCTACAACGTCACACTGAGTTGCAAGTTTGTGAGTCCTGTCTAGAGACAGTGCTCATGTTTTCATGGTTTCAGTACAGTTAATTCAGCACCATGGCTAGTGTCATAGTTCATCGCAGTCAATTCAGCACCATGGACAGCGCTCATGGTTTCACTGTGGTGAATTCAGCACCATGGACAGCGCTCATGGTTTCACTGTGGTAAATTCAGCACCATGGACAGTGCTCACGTTTTAACTTCAGTTAAATCAGCACCCTGGACAGTGCTCATATTGTCACTGCTCCTAATGGAGCACAGAGAGAAAACCTTGTTCAGAAGCCCGGTTCAAAGCCTGTTTTTTTTTTTTTTTTTTTTTTTTTTTTTTTTTTTTTTCTTTTTTTTTTTTTTTTTTTTTTTTTTTTCTATGTAGTTTGCGTGTTCTCCTCTGTGTATTTGCTTACTTGTACATCATACAAAGCAGAGTTGTCAAAGTAATTTTATTCGATCACATTCAGCTAACCACAATTTTTTTTCCCTCTCTGGACAACGCTCATGGTTTCACTGCTCCATCGTTCCAGAGAAGTTATGTATTGTAAAATACTTTGGTTGCTTCACTTACCAGGTCAAGTAGTGATGGAGTCCTTGTGTTAAGAGTGGCCATAAATACCTTGTGCTGGAGTTATAATGACAGTGGAGTTCCCTTTTATTGTTTCTAAACTGAAGTTAGCATTTGACGACTATACTGGAAGGTAATGTCTTCAGTTCTGAACAGAATCTATAACTTAGCAATGAAAAAAGTGCTCGTGACCCAGCACTCTGATACAAGTGCATCTAAATCTGCTTGGAGGCCACCTCCTTTGGCTTCTCAACAGCATCTTTCATTGAACTGTGAATTTTCTGTGATCTCTGTCGCAGCTCATTCTCCTCGGCTTTTCAGCTACTGAGTCCTCGAGGAAAACCGCAGTCGCTGACCTTGTTGTGTTCTGAATGAAAAGTACAACTAAAAGCAGCTTAAAATGTTTCTGCTATTGACCACTAAGCAATGGAACAAAACAAACAAACAAAAAATAGTTCCACAACAATAAACAGGGACGTCCAGACTACTATTCAGTGATGGCGACATACAGAAAAGTATGGAAAGGGCAGGGACACTCAGTCAATCTCCACAGAAATGTTTGGAAATATTCTGCACTCGTTACAAATCTTTCATCTTGTTTGGTTCGGCCATTTTTCTTCTGCTCGCGGCAACATTTTTTTTTTGATTAGTTTGTTTTGTTTAGAAGATAACTTGTTAAAGTTCCATCCATTGGTCCGACGCGTCAAACCATCCAAACGGAGAAAGAGACAAACCAACACACTCCAGAGAAATTGAGTCACCAACTGCAACTTTTTTGTACTTGTAAGGAATACGTGGATAAAACATGACGACAGGGACTTAAACCAACAACCTTCTCGCCAAGGCGCAAGAGTACTATCCACCACAGCACAACTCATTAGAAATCAAAAACGGACTATGTACACACACGTCTGCGCATATATCTCAAACATTTACAATTCATCCTCTAAAATCAGCACTGTGACTCACGTATACTTTGTAACGCGATAAAAAAGATTTTGATCTGAAAACAGTTGGCTTTCAAGACTAAACTCCAATTTTGCTAAGAAAGTGTGCACATTTTTTAGAAATTTGCACTTTATTGGATAATCTGTTAGAATCAAGACTGAACAGGATGCAGGGCCGACAATTGTGGTTGCAGTGTCGTCCACAACACTTTGCACAGTTCTGATAATACGGCCGACACCGTGCAGGAGGCTAGCTCCTAGCTCGCCGCTACAGTCTGCTGACCAGCTACCGAAGCTAAAAAATTCTCAGCATCACTGACGATCTTTGTGCCAAATTGCTCATTCGGACCAGAAAATAAACACTGCTGAGTTTCACAACTGATCCTCCTACGCCCCCTAGAGTTATGGCAGTGAACTAATTTGGGGAAGTCCATAAAGTACTTAGTTCATGAGCGTGAGGATACAACTCCTGACTCCAAACCAGCTGAAAATGTAAGTGCCTTCATGTGTTAGGACACTAATTACCGTAATATCCAGACTAGCAGTAGTGCCTCAGTATAAAGTCATGAAGAGGACATAAACACATAAGTTACATTAAATGTTTGGGTCATTAAATTTCAATAATCAGATGTAACTTGCACCATTTGTGCATCTTGCAGCTGCTGTTTCAAAAACTTGTTTTGTACTTTCTTTTTCGTACCATATGGCTTGCACTCAGTCAAATATGAAGCTTTTTCTGTGGTTCTGCAGCAGCATCCTGTTGTCCTACCGTGGCTTGTAGTGTCGGTATATTTTGATGATATTTGCTGCTTTTCAATATTAGTAATCGACTTGTATTTGTTTCTATGAGCAGATATAAGTGTGTGTCTAACTAGGCATGTGTATATTGGGTATGGATTGGTTTATTTTTTGTATTTGCATATTGATGTGTCTGTGTGTGGTACAGACAGATACAAAAATTCATTATCACCAGGGTTCTTTTCAAAAGTCACCATTAATATTTCTGACATCTTGTTCAGTAAAGATGTGCAGCTGATCTCTCAGAGTAGATTCTGCAAGACTTGTTTGACTTTTCAGGCTCTTTTGAAAACAGCAGCATTCCGGCCAAAATTCCAAATGAGGTTGCTAGTGACAACAACCTCTGCAGATTAGTATCGACATCCTCGGCAGTCGGTCTGGTGGGGTTGAAGAGTTTAAAGCAGCTTCACATAAAAAAAACTCAATGAGCCTTCTTTTAGCAAAGCAAACCGTCCTCAGAGGGATTTTAAAGAAAGCAAGCAGGTGCTTGACTCAGCCCCCACCTCCGAAACTGCTTCCATAAAGTAAGACCTTTTCTAAAAGTATTAAAAAAAAAAGAGAGAGAGTTTCACATGATAAAGAACATTTGTGCTTTTACGAGCAATTTGCTGAAAACACACAGCCCTTAAATGCAGATATACAGAGAACATAAAGGCGACATATGCCGGAGTTTATTACCCCGATCCTTTACTGGGTCGGATCTTTAAAGCTTGGAGACTGTTTTAAGGTTTACCTCCGAGGAATAAAAGGACCGATTTCTGTAAAATACACAGTCGAGTTGGAAGGAAACACTGATGGCCACTGGCTGAGTAAAAGGTGTGCAGCTATGAAAGCTATGAATTATAGAGCCAGGCAGCGGCGGACTCAATATGTGTGGGGAAATGGAAGTCTGCTTGATAATTAACTGCTGGTGAATTATTCACTCAAATAAAAAAAAAAAAAAAATTGCAGATATCTGTGCCTGTGTTGATCCAGAAGTTTGTGTTGTTGCTTGGATGCTGGATTGCTCGAGGGCAGAGTCGTTCCTACCCAATGTGGCGTGAGGTTTTATATGGCGCCACTATTGAACGGCGATTTCCGTACGCTTTCAAAATAAATCGATTGTTTTCACCGTCGTCCTTCCATTTATGAGATAAATCACTGAAATGACGTCATTAACTACTGACAAATTAATACAAAAAAATGTTAAATACTCCATACAGGTTCAAACCTGTGATGTAGAGACGCCCGAAAATCCAAGTGTCAGAGGTCACGTGACTTATTTAAAAAAAAAAGTCCAGAAACTATACAATAATAATGTGAACTTTTTCAGATTGAGGCGTTGATAGTAATAATTAGTTTAAATATAGTTATGAGTGATTTAAAAAAAAAAAAAAAAGTGTTATTTAAGAGTTTGTGGCGCCCCCTGGAGGCCACAGCACCATGAGCAGGCGTCCATTTTGCCTATTAGGCCACTCGCAGCAGTAAAAACTTAGAAGAATGCCAGTTTAGAGACGTCTCATGGAGGCTGCGAGATCATGAGGGGATGAAACTTGAGGGTGAAATCTAATGCTGGTGGACACGCTCGCCGTCGCCGACGTGCAAAATCACAGAAAGCGTCTCACCCTGGTGTCAACAACCTTTTGAGAAGGTTTTCCTTCAGGCTCGGCCTTGTGACCCGTGGTGATCCAGGACCCGGTGAGGGTCAGGTGTATCACTATGTATCACTATGGACTTCACTTCATCATGAATCAAGTCGGCGCCCGTGACCTTTTTACATTCTGTTTCCGCCATGATTGGATTTTTGAAAAAAATGACAGACAGATCTGATGGGATTTCCCCTCTTTAGTTGAGAACAGGCGGTCAACACCTCGTTGGTATTCATGGGTTTTCTGTCGCGTGACCTTTTGGCTGCTGCCAAAGAATTAAGAAGAGTTAAGAATTTCCCATCTGACCACTGAGAAACCGCAACTTCATTCCAAGCAAAGGTTTCTAACGTGTTGCAGTTCAGGGACCAACATTCTGTTTGATCGTCGCAGTCACAAACTTCAAAGTGTTTCTCTGTTGTGTCGCAGAGTGTTTGTGATGAAAATGTCTCAGATTTGTCCTAAAACCTGAAATCTGCTGCTTGAAAATGGCTACAATTTCAACATAAAGCCAATTGTAATGAAAGGTGGTGCAAACTAGAGTGGAATACTTTCTTCTCTTCAGACATCGGGTTGTTACGAAATCCCTTCCAGAGGTTTTGACTGCATTCACACGTCGTCATCGACCAAGGTTTGTTTTAAAAAGCGACTTGCCTGAAGAGAAGAAACCCAGAGCACCGAGCTGGCCGAGCGGCTGCTGCTCGTGGAAACTGGAGTTTTAGGAAGAGAATTTTGGAATCAGAAGTAAAAAAGGAAAGAACAGAACTTTTGGTCTTTACAAAACGCTGCGTGATGTCGCATGAAGATCGTGAAGATCGTGAAGATCGTGAAGATCGTGAAGATCGTGAAGATCGTGAAGACCATGAAGATCATGAAGATCATGAAGATCGTAAAGATCATGAAGATCATGAAGATTATGAAGATCAGCGTCGATGTTCTCCAATTTATGAACACAAACATTCCAATCACTTCATCAATAACCCAGATTTGGCTGAAGCGTTCATTATGGATTATCTTATTTAATCTGTAACACGAGGCAGATTTATTATATTCCATGTAACTTTTACCCACAAAGCCCAGTTTTGTCCACTTGGCTTTTACAGTTGTGAAACTTTGACTGAATGAATGTTCTGCTGTTGTTTTGTCTGGCGGTGGAAGTTGTGGAAAACAGCCGGGGGCGTGGGGAGTCAAACATTGCAGTAGGTTGCATATGAAGGCAGAGAGTTATGACTGAGCTGGAGGTGAGTCCGGTTACCTCCACTTTTATTTCTTTTTTTACATGTTTTGGTGGGCGTTCACAGAATAATGCTTTATTCAAGTGAGAGGACAGCCGTCTTAAAGTACTGAGATTACTTAAGGATTCCACGTCTGGAGCTGCGGGACTTGATGAAAGCTCAGTGCTGTCGAGCCGGGGTGAGCGAGGCCAGTCAGGAGTGTGTGTGTGTGGGCTCAGCGGAGGCTTTCAGCAGCGACTGCGTCTGCAGAAGGTTTTATTGGGACACGGGATGCTGACGACTCACAACCTGCAAGACACATTAGTTGGTGATTAAATGAGACTCGGACTTAAAAATATGTGAAAAATGCGAAGGAGCTGGAGCATTGAGGTGATTCTGGAAAGCCAAAGTCTGACTCGGTTCAAAGTGACAACCCAGAAAACACAACTTATGAACAGAAAATGACAGAAAATGCAACTTTTAGAAAACGCTCGGTCCCTGTGTAGACGGCAAAAAACGTGAGTTTTGTGTATTTTAAGTATTTATTTTACAAACGCAAATTGATGGATAACAACAACATGGGTGTCATGACCCCTCGTCCATATTCTCCTGGGACGCGGTGCTTTTATTTTGACAGTCTCTCTACCAACAGTCCAACATTAATACCTAATGTTAGTGTTCTCCTGTTGTTAATGCTGACAGTGTATTGTTCTGTGTCCAGGTGTGTGTGGTTTCATTACAAAAACAACCAACAGCTCCAACTAGTGGATGAAAACGACATCGTTTTCAGAACGTTGCTGTGAAAGCGTGAAGCCCAAACGACGTCGTTTTCATTGACATTCAGCGTTTTCACGAGAAACGCTGTCATTTATTTATTTATTTATTTGTTTTACGGGGCCACAGTCCTTGTTTGTATCATGGTCAGAGTTCAGGCGTCAGGGTAGTGTGTCTTCTATTTAGCACATCACCACCAACATGGATTAATTCCACATAATGTCAATGAGTTGTTAATGCAGCTCTGAATATAGAAGGAAACTCGTGGAACCCTGAGGGCTGTGCCACTTTTCACACGCCTCCAGAACATTCTCTCTAAACGGCCGCATCCGTTTACCTCCATTCGATCTGCGATGCAAAGAGCGGCCGCCATCCACCTCGTGTTTTCCCTCCTCGCCACTTCTGTTTGGATTACCGAGGCCTTGACGAATGGCTGACCCCGCCTTTTCTTTCTCTTTTATTCCATTTGTGATCACTTTGCTGATAGCTGTGAAAACCAGCACTTTAGCACATAACGGCCCCGCGATGTTATTGTTACAGATAGATCGGTGCGTGTTTTCCATCTTCCTCTTTCACCACCGCCG